>MU190684.1:28915-40915 GCA_016904865.1 Pissodes strobi | reverse complement strand
GTAGATCTATTCTCTACTGGGGTTGTAGAGAAGTACCTACCATACCAAAGATATATAAATATGATACCACATCCAAGACATAGCTACTTTACAAGTCAAATTACACGATACAACTGATAAAGTGAATATCGATAGAGGAGTACGGCAAGGAGATATTATCTCACCAAAGCTCTTTACCTTAGTGCTTGAAGATGTATTCAGCATCAGCTGGTGCGACAAAGGAATTACCGTACAAGGAGAGAAACTGAATAATTTAAAATTTGCGGATGACGTCTTATTATTTGCTCAAAACGAGAAGGAACTACAAGAAATGTTAAAAGATCTAAAGCTAGAAGCAGAAAAAGTAGGCCTAAAAATGAGTACAACCAAAACAAAATACATGACCAACGAAAGTACGGACCCTAACAGTGTGTAACCCAATAAACTATCCAGGGACAATCAATAGAAAAAGTAGAGTCATACATATACCTAGGACAAGCATTAAGCTTAACAATACAAAAACAGGACATAGAAATAGAGAGACGAATCAGATTAAGATGGGTGGCATATGGAAAGTTAAAATAGGTCCTGGACAAAAATATGCCTCTAAAACTAAAATCAAAAATCTACAATTAATGTATTCTCCCGGTGGTGACCAACGGCGCAGAAACTTAGGTGATGAACAAGAAAACAATTCAGAAAATGCAAGTATATCAAAGAGCCGTCGAAAGAAAATTACTGAAAATAAGATAAAAAAAAACAAACAAATGGATCAGGGAGAGGACCAATGTACAAGATATCACCCAAAGAATAACCACCCTTAAATGGAAGTTCATTAAACCATATAAAACGAGAAAACATAAAAAGAACTGTCGTTGTCTCTACCAAAGGATATGATTCACTCGATGATAGATTCCTCAGATCCACAATTTTCTTTTATAATGAAGGAACTTCGATTTATACCCCCAAAAGTCGAACAAGAGTGACTGCAACTACAGAAATCATTCCTGACGATATTATTGTTCACATACCTTCATTTGGGCCAACAATTAATCTTTTTGTACTGCATACATTTATAATGTTATACTATTAACCTAAGTCACATAATTTTAATTCTCATCATTGAAAAACACATGCATCAAAAAAATTGTTTCTTCCATCAGATATTAATATAGCATATATCATTTTTAAGATAAGAAGTATCCTTTACTGAAAGTTTCCTATACAGTGTATCGACAAGTAGTCGACCAAAATATATATTTCGTTAAACCTTTGCATAAGGAATGCTGGTCTTGTGAAATTAAGCAATTAAGCGAATAAACCAAGATAAAAAGAATTAACAGGATGATTGCGATGTATGTCAGAAAGGGAACACCCAAATACAAAGAGCAGATCTTTTAAGGAAAGACACCAATAAAATGCAAACTGAGAAGTGAATCTACTCATTTGATTGTATCTGCTGATCTTCAAAAGGTATGCGAAAGTTTTTTACAGATCGTAACTAAAATTTTGCTTTTTTTGTGCGGCCACGCATTGACATGTTTAAAGAGGTAATTTTGACACCAAAGATTATTGCATTTAATGAGTCTTTTGTGCCAGCCATGTGCCATCTCGTGGCATGTGGAGATAATTAATTTCGTTAAGGGGTAGCCTATAAAATTATTGTTGATCGCGGTTTAAGAGTCTGGTTGGGATCCATTAACGGTTTAATCCTAACCTAATATTGGATGGCCAATCTTTCTCTTAGCAGTGATTGATTGATTTGGTGGTTCGCTTCATGCACGGGAGCAGGTCACAACCACTCGACCTTCATTGCAGTCTCGGTCTACACCTGACCTGACCGATGTGCTGGTGTTTTGTGACCGTAGTGCTAGGGGTATTTCGTCTGGCACGCTGTGCTATGCTGACCGGTCAGTGAATTGGATCAGTGGAGAGTTGCATCCTGATTACTCTCTGGCTCAAATGGCAGATCGAATCTTCCAGTTGTCTACTTCTTTCAGCTATAGAGATAATATAGTTATATGAATAGATTTAAGGTCCAATATGGATATGAATGTTAATAGTTTGGAGAAGTTGTTTTCCATGGGCACATTCACAGACTTAATATTCTCTTTAACTTATAAAAAATTAGTTCCTAGTAGCTACATCAGTTTTGTCAATGTGTGCCAACAATTTCTCCATAGCAATCATGCTTCAATCGGAATTTTCGACAACATTGTTTTAGGTAATGGCTATAGACTTAGTAAAAAGCATCTTCGTCGGACTCTCGTTAATTATGTGCTAGCTAGCCGTGTTCTCACAGGTGTTTTCACTTTGTCCAATTTGAAACACATTTGCATTAGTGACAACTCAACAGTAAATAACTCTTCTTTAGAGCTCGGCGTTCCGCCTGTATGTGTGACAAATCTGCTTCTGGCAGCTCTTTTTTAGAGTAAAAAATGACACGAGCATTTCAATTTTGCTCTTAAATATCCAGTTTAATTCGCAATAAAATTGACGAACTTTTTGTTATTTTAAAAAGTTTAAATTATCCTGATATCGTTCTATTGACAGAACATTGGCTTAAGCCAGATGAGCCTCTATATGTTTCCGGTTATTGCGTTGGCTTTAAGTTTTGTAGGTCGAGTAGCGGGCACGGGGGTACTGTCGCCCTTGTGAGTGAGGGGGTCTCTCAGGCTTTTGACCACTTTGATAAGTTTGATAACATGCTCGTTGAGAGAGAGCTTGAAATCTCAATTTTACACTCCAGAGAATCAAATTGCTTTATAGTATGCATTTATCGCTCTCCTGGATGCAATCTCTATATATTTTTAGATCGACTGGAGTCTCTTCTGTCAAAATTTTCACTAAGACACAAAATCATTTTAACTGGTAATCTAAACATTGATTTTGAAGACATTAATAATCGTTCGACCTTGACACTACATAACTTATTCAACTCATTCAATATTAGCATGCATGTCCATCAGTCCACTCGTGTAACGGACGCGTCATCTACTATAATTGATTATATTGCCTCTAACATCTGCGATGTTGTTCCTTGTGACCTTTTTGACCCGACTTTATCAGACCATAATGCTATTGTAGCAAGTATTCCTCTAGCATGTAATACATTGTCGGAAGTGAGTAGATCAGGTAGGATCTACAGCGCGCATGGATTCCGAGTGTTTCGTGAGAGCTGCATTTCCTTCGATTGGGACTCTACATTAAATGCGGAGATCCCCTTGCAGTGCTTCCACGAGGCGTTGGCCAGCATTGTTGATGTTTCCTTTCCGGTTCGCTGTCTGAGGGTACGGAGCATGGATCGCAAGCGATGGTTGACCAAGGGCATTCGCACATCGTCGTCTAATCTAAGGTTTTGGAATACTGTGCGGAAAAAGTACCCTAATAATGAAATGGTCCGGTCTTCTTTCTTTGGGTATAGAAGGATGTACAGGCAACTTATCAAAAATACAAAAAGATGTACTATTCCAAATGCTTGCGTAATTCCAACAACCAGCAAAAAGAGTCTTGGTCCATTGTTGCTGAAATAATTGGGAGAGTTTCCAATAATATCAAAATATTCAACATTAATGCACGCGACCTCAATAATTACTACTGCACAGTTGCCGAAAATCTGACTAAGAACTTGCACCCTGAATCTGACCCTCTATCTTATCTCCCCAACGCCCGGAGACGTTTTATTTTTCTCCAACCACACCTCAAGAAGTGGATGAAACTATCAAATCCATGAAAAACAAGAGGGCTGCTGGTGAGGATGGAATTTCCTTGAACATAATGGCTCAGTTACCAATGGATGCCATTGTTGCGTTGTCCTCCGCCATTGACGTATCATTTGAGACGGGGATTTTTCCGTCTAGCCTGAAAGTTGCCAGAGTCATTCGCCTCTTCAAGGGAGGTGACCATAGTTCCCCGTCAAATTATAGGCCGATTTCTCTTGTTCCCACACTATCGAAACTGGTTGAAACCCTTGCTCGTAAACGAATTACTTCTTTCCTAGTTATACACAAGATAATAAATCAACACCAGTATGGTTTTCAACAGGGTAAGAGCACATCTGATGTTATGTTTGATCTCTTATCGAATTTATTTCGGGGTATCAACAAAGGGGAGACCTCCGCGGCAGTGTTCTGTGACTTATCTCAAGCGTTTGATTGCGTGAGCCACGGTATACTGCTGCGGAAACTATCGGTTTATGGCTTCCGTGGTGTGGCTTTTGAGTGGAATCAATCCTTTCTCTCGGATCATGTTCAGTTTGTGTCTTTTGGGGGTGTTTCGTCCAATAAGCAGAGTCACCGTCTATAGATATTCTAATAAGTCCGCTCACTCCAGCATGCCGTGGAAAATACTGCCGTTGACCGTGAACACACTCGGCCACTGTACAGTAAACGAATGGGTGCAGCTACGGTGTACGATCAATATGAACTGCCGCTCGATTATTTTTATACGGGGAGCGTTCTTTTAGGAATAAATGATATGAATATGATTACGCATTAATGTTTGGATTATTTATTTGTTATGAACAACTATTGACATTCTCTGTCTCATTTATAGCTCATTAATGATACTACTTTGTAATAGTTGCTTAGTATTATAATAAATAAGTAACGAAATATTATCTACGATATGGATAATTAACACGATATGGTATTTTTAATTACGAACACAGGTTACAAAATATAAAAGGAAAATAGCGACAATGGAATAATTTTAACCTGATATTTTCGGCTGTCGATAGGTATCGATATTTTATTACATTTTGTTATTAATATGACAAATGCGTTGTCACAGAGGATGTCGTCTTTAAAAAAAAAATTAAAACACCAACTAACCTGTGCCACACCCATAACTTAACCCAAGCATTAAAAGTGTTTTCCATCTAGAGTTATTTTATTCTTAATTAGTGGTTAAAACAGCGATCAAACTCACTTATACTCATATATAACTCAACTTATATACATAATTTGGGCCAAGGTAAATATTAGAAATCCACAAATTTTACGCAATTTTGATATTCTTTGGATTCATGAAAGTGACTTTTCAAAGCCATGCATGTAACGACACGTTTTGGAATTTTCGTTTCGCAAGAGAGATAAAGCATATGACTCTCTCTCTCCCTCTTTCTCTTTTATGGAATCGGTAAAGAATTAATCAATTTTTATGAGACGAAGTGAAACTAACCGAAAGTTGATTGGACGACTAACCCAAATCTATTAAAATTGATTATGACGCATCGGAACTGCTTCAAATGACTAAAACCATTTGAGACTAAGTGAAACTAACCGAAAGCTGATTCGGCGACTCACCCAAACTAACCAAATCTTAGATTATAACATATCGGAACTGGTTCAAATGATTAAAATAAGTGAGATTAAGTGAAACTAGCCGAAAGTTGATTCGACAACTATCCCAAACTAACCAAATCTATTAAAATTGATCGCGTCCGCGTATCGGAACCGACTCAAATGACTAAAATAAGTTGAGACTAACTGAAACTAACCGAAAGTTCATTAGACTACTAACCAAAACTAACCGTCTAACCAAATGTATTAAAATTGATTATATCGTATCGGAACCGGTTCAAATTTCTAAAATAAATTGAGATTTAGTGGAACTAACCGGTAGTTGATTCGATGACTTACCCAAAATAACCAAATCTATTAAAATTGGTTACAACGATCGGAACCGACTCAAATGACTAGAGTAAGTTGAGACAAAGTGAAACTAACTGAAAGTTGATTCGGCGACTAACTCACCACTAACCCAAACTAACCCAAACTAACCAGATCTAATAAAATTGGTTAGAGCATATCGAAACCTGATCAAATGAATAAAATAAGTTGAGACAAAGTAACCGAATGTTGATTAGACGACTAACTAAATGTATTAAAATTGATTATAATGTATCGAAAGTTCAAATGTCTATAATAAGACGAAACTAAGTGAAACTAACTGAAAGTTGATTCTGCGACTAACCCAAAGTAACCAAATCTATTAAAATTGGTTATAGCGTATCGGAACCGCATCAAATGACTAAAATAAGTTGAGACCAACCCAAACAAACCAAATCTATTAAAATTGATTATAACGTATCGGAACCGACTCAAGTGACTAAAAAAAGTTGAGACTAAGTGAAATTAACCGAAAGTTGATTAGACAACTAACCAAATCTATTCAAGTTGATTATAACGTATCGGAACCGACTCAAATGACTAAAATAAGTTGAGACTAAGTGAAACTAACTGAAATTTGATTAGACAACTAACTAAATCCATTAAAATTGAATATAATGTACCGGAACCGGCTCAAAAAAGTAAAATAAGTTGAGACTCGCTAACGAAGTAGTCACTTCTATCACGTATACTGTGCTAGCCGTGACTTTTTTCAATAAAAAATCTTTAAAAACTTCTGTGCAAATCTGCTGTAATTACTACTACTTTTCTCTGCCGACTTTCAATGTATTGTTTTGTTTTTATTGAAATAACGCAGACGGCGCATGAGAGGTTTGTAGACAAGGCTGTGTTGCCAGATTTATTCTTTAACTCTATATGGTTTTAAATTAAGTTTGACAATTTTATGTTAGTCAATAGTTGTGTTGTGCTGAATTTAAAATATATATCTATGTAATATCTATTATTCCTGAAATTATTATTTTATATAACTTATTAAAGCGAGGCAAAGCGATAGTGATATTAAGCTGATAAGAATTGATATTATTCATTGCTCTATCTAAAAGGTTGAAAAGGGGATTTGAGGAGCATGATTATTTCTCTTGCTGATTATAGGTATTTTATTTCCTTATATTCCTTGCGTTTCTATACAAGCGTCTAGCGTCTGCGGTATAACTATTTGCCATCATGCGCAGTTGCGTTTCGGGATCAGTTTATGTGCTTGTGATACTACGGCCCGGGTATGTTTTATTTTTATTTTTTTAGTTATATTTGTTAGTTGGGGTTAATTTTGGTTTAGTGTTAGGCAGGGTTGGTCAAGCGTGTAGCGCCCCCGTCTCAATGCGCCTGTTTGATTCATTAAAGTTAGTTTCGATTATGTTTGCTTAATATGAAATACTGACGCGCGCGTAGCGAGTAGCACAGGACACGTGATTGAAGTAAATACTTCTCAAGTTTCAACTCTTTTTATTTATATGAGTCGGTTTCGATACGTTTTTATAATCAATTTTTATATATTTGTTTAGTTTTGGTTAATCGTCTAATCAACTTTCTGTGAGTTTCACTTAGTCAACCTATTTTAGTCTTTTGATCAGGTTCCGATATGCTATAACCAATTTTAATGGATTTGGGTAGTATGGGTTACTCGCCGAATCAACTTTCAGTTAGTTTCACTTTGTCTTGACTTATTTTAGTGAATTCAACCGGTTCCGCTAGGTTATAATCAAATTTAAGAGATTTGGTTGGTTTGGGTTAGTCATCGAATCAACTTCCGGTTAGTTTCACTTAGTCTCAACTTACTTGAGTCATTTGAACCGGTTACGATAGGTTATAAGCAATTTTAATACATTTGGTTAGTTTTGGTTAGTCATCTAATCAACTTTCAGATAGTTTCACTTTGCCTTAACTTATTTTAGTCATTTCAACAAGTTCCGACAGGTTACAACCACTTTTAATAGATTTAGTGAGATTGGGTTAGTCGTCGAATCTACTTTCGGTTAGTTTCTTTTTGTCTCGACTTATTTTAGTCATTTGATCAGGATCCGATATGATATAACCAATTTTAATAGATTTGGTTAGTTTCGGTTAATCGCCGAATCAACTTTCAGTTAGTTTCACTTTGTCTCAACTTATTTTAGTCATTTCAACCGGTTCCGGTAGGTTACCGTCAATTTTAATAGATTTGGTTAGATTGGGTTAGTCGTCGAATCAACTATCGGTTAGGTTCACTTTGTCTCGACTTATTTTAGTCATTTGATCAGGATCCGATATGCTATAACTAATTTTAATAGATTTGGTTAGTTTGGATTAGTTGCCGAATCAGCTTTCAGTTAGTTTCACTTTGTCTCAACTCATTTTAGTCATATCAAACGGTTCGGATAGGTTATAATCAATTTTAATAGATTTGGTTAGATTGGGTTAGTCGTCGAATCAACTTTCTGTTAATTTCACTTAGTCTCAATTTATTTTAGACATTTGAACCGGTTCCGACACGTTATAATCAATTTTAATAGATTTGGTTAATTTGGGTTAGTCCCCCAATCAACATTCAGTTAGTTTCACTTTGTCTCGACTTATTTTAGTGAATTCAACCGGTTCCGCTAGGTTATAATAAATTTTATTAGATGCGGTTAGTTTGGGTTAGTCGCCGAATCAACTTTCAGTTAGTTTCACTTAGTCTCAACTTATTTGAGACATTGAACCGGTTCAGATATATTATAATGAATTTTAATATATTTGGTTTATTTTGGTCAGTCGGCTAATTAACTTTCGGTTAGTTTCACGTAGTCTTAAATTATTTTAGTCATTTGATCCAGTTCCGATACGCTATAACAAATTTTAATATATTTGGTTAGTTTGGGTTAGTCATCCAATCAACTTTCGGTTAGTTTCATTTAGCCATACTTATTTTAGTCATTTGAATCGGTTCCGATACGTTATAATCAATTTTAATAGATTTTGTTGGTTTCGGTTAATCATCCAATCAACTTTCAGTTAGCTTCATTCACTTGAAATTGAATAATTCTTTACCAATTCCATAAGAGAGAAGGAAGGAGAGATCACGTGAGTTACATAACAGTCATCAACAGTACAATAAGAAAAAATACCCTTAGCCATCTTAACCATATATATTTTTTAAATAGCGTATAACGTAAATCGTGCGAAAACTATTCCGTAAAAATAAATTCACACCGTCCGATCGCGGAAGTACTTGCGAAAACTGAGTCACGGCCAAGCCGTGACATTGACACACGTCAGTGTCAATGCCGATAGGTGAGGGATTGGCGCAGGCAGGAGGGAAATTTTCCGCGGCACGCTCGAGTGAGCGGACTTATTAGAATATCTATAGACGGTGGCAGAGTGTTCCATGCCGTGTCCCTCAGGGCTCTGTCTTGGGACCTACTTTGTTTCTAATCTTCTTTAACGATCTTCTTCAGCTTGACTTGTCTGTTTCCATCACGGCTTTCGCGGATGATGCGTCTGTATCATGGGGTAGTCACGACGTAGACCAACTCAGGGCTGATATGTCGTCCGACATCTATAAAATTCAGGAATGGTGCGACTCTATTTTCCTCTGTCTAAACTTGTCGAAAACTCACATTCTTGGGTTTAACTATATGGTAAACAACATTGAGATAGGTAATCATTCTATTACTTCTGTTGGTAATTCTAGGTTCCTTGGGCTGATTTTGAACGATAGCCTAAAGTTTCAGCATCACATTTTAAAACTAAATAAAAAGTTGGCCTCTGGCTGCTACTCTATTCGTATTACCTCCCAAGAATTGGGGAAACACTTCGCCCGTAACATTTATTCTGCGAATGTCGAATCACACCTCAGATATGCCCTTCCATTCTGGGGTGGCTGTTCAAGGTATTTATTCCAATCGGTCTTCATCCTTCAGAAAAGAGCAGTGAGAAACTTATGCAATTTCCATCCTAGAGCTCATTGCAAGCCTCTTTTTATTTCCAATAATATACAACCCTTGTCTGTTTATTCATCTTAGAAACTGCTTGCCTTATTCATAATAAAAACAAAACCGATTTTCCTACTCGCCAACAAATCCATTTCACGAGACAGACAGGCCATGTGCCCCTACTTATTCCTCGCCTGAGCCTCATTAGAGACTCCTTCATTTATAATGAGTTAAAGATATATAACCACCTAAGCTTGGAGATGAGACGTAGCCTAAATCTGAGGATGTTTAGGAAGAAGTTGAAAGACCGACTATTGTCGAAGGCATTCTATGGCATTGACGAATTCTTTCAGCAGGATAGTATTTAGATATGCTAGGTGTGCCATGCATTACTTAGTATTCTGTTAAGTGTAGTACTTTTGTTCTTAGGGTATATGTATTTGTGTCAAAATTCAATTGACCTCAAAATTGTGCATGTATCAAAATTTTAATCATGCTTTGTCAATAAGATTTATTCATTGTAATAATCCTTGGACAATACAGCACTTTCATTCATTCATTCATTTCAATAAAGAATGTAATGATATTACTAGAATAACACATAAAAAGTAGTGAAAGGACGAGTGGTGAACCCAAGAGGGCAATTAAGACAGAAATAGTTGATAGATGAAATAGATAAAAAAGGTCTAATTCAAATGTGCAATATTATGATTCATCGAGTGTAACTGAACAACGGCCTGCTCAGCTTTGATTAACTGATAGTGTAGATTAATATAAATACTAGGTCTAATCATCGTTTCTAATCATACCAATATGGTTAAGAAATTCTAAATATTTCTGTAGATGAACCCACCTGTTCTTGGCTAATAGAAGGTCCTGTGAGTTCCTTTGGATTACTCCAACTCACCGTACTTGTTCTTCTGCCATGTTGATCATATTCGTCAGATTTTTCGTCAGCTTCTTCTTTAGCAACCTCTTCTTTAACAGGCTAAAAGTACAATTCTGATGTTTTTAATGCTTTAATTATGTTTATATTATAGCTATAACCAGATTTATTAAAATTCGAGAAGCTGGAATTTAATGCAGATCACTATATATTTATTTTTACGCTACACCTAGAATAATTCAAATTTGGTATGTGTGGGAAATACTCAAAATAACAATGCGCATCTTATAGTGAAAGTACTCTGTGACACCCTTTGATTTCACTGTTTATGTTCGGGAAACATTAAAAAACTGTTTCTTTCGGGAAAAATTTAAAAAACTATTTCGGAGCAACTTTTTTAAATACAAAATTCCTTCTTCTTAGCAGTAGGGAATTTTAAGTTTTTTTTTATGGCAGTGGCACACATACTAAAGGGAGATCCTCTGGCGCTCGACGAGCGGTGTGTGTGCGAAGATTGACACGGTTCTTGAATATTTGTAGGTTGTAATTAGTGGGAAACAGATGTCCTGGAAGTGAGTTCCACAGTGATGCAGTGCGCCAGACAAAGGAGTTCTGGTAAAGCGATGTTCTAGGTGTTTCTAGTTGTACGACGAACTGGTGCGCTCCTGCCGTCTGTCGGGACTATCTGACAGGAGTTGCCAGGCGCGGGATTATGCGGGCCAAATCCTGGGAACATCTGCCGTGAAAGTATCTGTAAAACAGAGACATCTCGGCCACATGTCTGCGATGTTCCAGACTATCCAGATTCCGGGTCAACTCCGGATCGCCGATGAGACGCACAGCCCTCTTCTGAATGGAATCCAGCAGCTTTAGGGTATGCTTTGGTGCGGCACCCCAGATATGTGAGCAATATTCTAAGCACGGTCCTATTGACAAGCAAGAGCAACTGCTGCGGTGTATAGAGTTTTTTGTTGCGAAATAGCGCACCAAGCTTCTGGGAGGCTGATTCTGCGATGTTAGCAACATGGTCATGCCATGACATATTGCTGTTGACCGAGACACCCAGCAGCCCGATTGACGAGGATGAAGGAATGGTCGATCCTGCCATAATGATGTCAGGACCCGCTGTATTGGCCCTCTTAGTAAACGTTGCTGCTTGGGTCTTGGCTGCATTCATTGAGGTATTATACGAAAGGAGGCGCTGTAAGCATTAAATACGGCAATTAAAAACGGTATCACTAAGCATGACTTATGCCGGCACCAATATGCCGGCATGCGCAGAGCCGGACTATAGTAATTTATTCCAAAAATATTTTCTACCCTCGATATAGAGAGTAATAAAGTAATAAATAATTTCAACTTTACAATAATTTCGTTTTACATTATTTGCTTGATTTATTAAGGTTACGTTATATTTCCAAGATCAATGTACTAATTTAAAAATATGTAATAACTAAAAACATTATTGGAGAGGTATATATACATTGATTCCATTATTCTTTAGGAAGTCCAAAGATTAAGAAACAAGAATTACAATTTTGTAGAAAAAAAA
>MU190684.1:14484-28815 GCA_016904865.1 Pissodes strobi | reverse complement strand
ATGATAATTATTTACAATTTATTGCGCAATAAATAACACAATTTTGTTGCTTTTGTGTCGCATACTAGCTGCCTTCTTTTAGTTTATTTTATTCTTAGAAAGATAAATCATTTGAATATTTAAATATCTTTCGATAATGCTCTTCATCAACAGAGACCTATGATTATCTAGTACAGCTTGTGGAATGGTTCCTTATCATGAAGCTCATGCAGTTGTTTAAAGAACCTCCATTCAATAAGCTCGTTGTCTCCATTCACGATTGATCCTTTGTCACCCAACGTATTCGTTACAAGTTTGATCATGTGAGATGGATCTAGCAGTACAACAACTTTATCGTTACTTGTTGGATGTTGAAAACTTGTTTTTTGCGACATATGGTTCAAACTACAGCCCAGATGGTTCGCCATAGTCAAGTTTGTAGAGGTCCCACCAAATGTCAAGCTGACTACTTTTATCTCAGCTTCGAAACATTTTCCCAGGCATTCTTTTACCAATTCCATTTTTGATTCTGCTTTTATTCCAGCTTTTAGGAAATATCCTACTGGAATTTTCCAACTTCCATTAACACAATTGAGGAGGAAAACTAGTACATTACTAGCTATTGTGGTCTCCTGGGCACCAGTTCCCATGTCTACATAGCCATATGATTTTCCTTGGCTAGGAAACCACTCCACATGCTGCCTAATAGCCATCTCATCCATGACCAGTGAACAAATAATTGTACTCTCTGAGGCATCAGCTTTCAATTTCAAGGCTTCAAATGCCTCACTAGTGAATCCAGGTAATCCACTGATATTCTGGTACCAACGACTGATTGTTCAGGTGTGAGACAAACAAGTATTGAAAGTCCTCCTCACATATTTATAGGCTGCTGGTGAGTAATAATGCAGGGTAAGTGCAAAGACCTTAAGCTCCTCTGAATATTTTTGGCAGCTTTTCCTATACTGCCTTAAGTAGAGCTCCTGAGGACCAGCAAGCTTAGATATCAACATTAAGGTTTCTTCCATACATTTTCTCTTTTTCAGACCATTTATGCTGCCCTTTACGCTGGAGATTTTCTTGTCTTTTCGAGCTAATTTCCTTTTTAATATGGTTATGTTAAGGTTTCTTTTTGCACTCACTCTCTTCACGCATTGCAGTTTATTCAGCAGTTTTCGTTCTCTTGCCGATAACTCAGTACTGCTTGTAAGGGGGTTATAATGTTCATTCTTGAACTTGCAAAACTTGGAGTTGTGGTACTGATATGGGAGTTGCCGGCTGAATAATGCATGTT
This sequence comes from Pissodes strobi, assembly GCA_016904865.1. NCBI lineage: Eukaryota > Metazoa > Arthropoda > Insecta > Coleoptera > Curculionidae > Pissodes > Pissodes strobi. The sequence goes on along the minus strand of MU190684.1, from coordinate 27,542 downwards.
TGTGCATTTAATTATTTTGACAGGCTAGGGAATGGGTCGGTTATATTGACAGCAGATTTTATTGTTCGATCTGATATTCGAATTTTAGGAGGTATCAATGAACCTTGTTGCCATCTGGCTTCACGATGTGATGAAGTACTCGGTACAGCATCACTGATACTCCCAGCAGGTTGAATCCCAGAAGCACATGGTACGACGGTGGTACTGAAAACAGCTCGGGAAACAGGTCGCAACCCAATCTCAACGGGGATAGATCTTTCTTCCTACAAAGAAATAAACAATAATTCTGAATATTTTGTTTCCAATGATTGTAGTTATATGTAGTTTTCTATTACTTTTGGTGACTTGAAAAGATAAGGGATTAAATTTTGAATCGCATTTTCTTAGTAGATACTTACGTTATATATTCAATCTACCCTCCACCATTCATCTTTCAAAGTGAAACGGTTTGGACTCAGCGAAAAAATGGGTAGTTTTCACTCTCAAATAATAGGTGAGATCGTGTTGGAAAAAAATTAACTTTTAGTGCCAAATATGGTTATACCCTGCTTACCAAAAATAACACACCATATTGACAATTTTTTTTTCTTATATCAGGCTCTAAAAAATTATTACTATTTTTTGATGTCTAGGTGTAATTTGCTAGGAAACTAAAAGTTTTAAGGGAATGTCTTTTATGAACTAGAATTGTGGTAGAATTGACTTTAAATATTAATTTACTATCTTATAGACCTATAAAGAAAATAATATCGACCTATCACTTTTGTGTATATTTTAAGCTGCTAAATTTTGAACATTGCATTACAATATGAAACACCCTGTATCAATTAGATTTAGCGTTTAAAAACATACTTTATTTACCTTGTTAAGTCTTGGAAGAGCACATGGCTTTAAACGGACAATACATTGAGATGTTTTATCAAAACATTCTTCGGAAAAATTTTTCGAACACAGCATACTAGAATTTGTAGGTTGCCAATCTCTTCTATTTACAAAATTCACCCAAGCTTCTCGACGGATTGAATTTTATGGAAACCTGAAAATCAGTATTTCCTTTAATATAATGCTAGTTATAAATTTCAAAGGGAAAAATAAGAAGAGAGGAAGCTAAAATTTTAAAACCCTAATTAATTTTTAATTTGTGAATAAATATTTAAAATCATATGTGTATACATTTAACATGCTTTACCTATATAATAATTGTATAAGGGATACCCTTTTTTCGGTTTGGACATTTCATTTCAGGCACAGTATTTTATTGTTTTCCAAATGTTATAACATAATAATATAATCCGGTCCTGAATTATGTTTACACTTACCTATAATATGTAATTCCAGCTGATTTTTTTTTATCAACGCGTTGTTGACTGCAGTAACTACGCACTGCACATGAAGACATGTTAGAACTGTCCGAATGTTTTTCAAACTCCACAAAAATAGTCTTTAAAATTAAAACGGCATGTAAAACACAAACAACTAACTTGACAATATTTGACACATTGAGGTATTATGGCTTGACAGAAATCCGGCACCAATATGGCGAAACCGAGACCGTTTTGAAGCGTCGTGCGTCGCCTCCTTCGTAATAAATATCTCAATGGCTGCATTGGACTGGACCAAATTTCGGTCGCCCCAAGTTTGAACTTTCTCCAGGTCTTGATTAATTGCCGTAATCTGCTCCTGTCTGCGGTGATGAGTCTCAGTCGTTGGTAAGGGCTTTTCTGATCTAAAGTGGGAGACAATGGTACTGTCATCTGCAAAACTGTAAACAGTATTATTCGTTTCGATCAGCAGGTCATTAATATAGATGAGGAACAGAGTTGGTGAAAGTATTGCGCCCTGAGGCACGCCCGCGTTGATGGTGAATGTGTCCGAGATGTGTCCATCGACTGCAACGTGTAGGGATCGGTTCTTAAGGAAACTGGACAGCCAGCTGCAGAGAGAGGCGGGCAGTCCCAAGGACGGCAGTTTGTTGAGCAGTCCGTCATGCCAAACTCTGTCCAATGCCTTTGAAATATCCAAAGCAATCGCTCGAGATTCTCCGTAGTTTTCAATTGCCCTACTCCATATATGAGTGACACAGGCCAATATATCTCCTGTCGATCTCTCTTTGCGAAAGCCGTATTGATTATCGCTGATTATTATGTTGCTCTCGAGGTACTTGAGTAGTTGCTGGTTGACTACACGTTCCATGACTTTGGAGATTATTGGAAGCAAGGCAATTGGGCGATAGTTTGAGGCATCATCATCATCATCATTTATTAACAGGTAATTGAACATTGATATTTACACCTAAACAACTAGCATAACTACATTTCAATAGTAGCGCGTTTAGTGGGGCTACGAACGCCCGTATGAGCGCCTCTGAGGTCCCCCCGGCACGCACCACTAAAAGAAGGGGCCGATGTGATGCCCTAGTCATGTTTCGACTAGATGCTAGGTACCATCTCAAGTAATACAACTTTTCTACTTAGGCAGAGCCTTTCAGAAGTTTTGAGTTGAACAAGTACAACACGGATGGCAATAGAACTGTCTTCTTATTTTCCAGGGTGGGGATGGGTGAGGATTAGAAACATGGGGAAAACAGAAGGAAAAACCCCATTTCACGATTCTTTGGTCACTCATACACGTATACAGGACAATCACACACATTTATACACATAGGGTAAAAGAGTAGGAAGCTAGAACTAGCTTCAGTGAGGTGACAATTGTAACATCAGACATATGCTCGGCACGCTTAGCCATACCTCGTCTGCCGGAACAGGGAGGCAGGCGGTGACATCGAGAGCAGTATTCAACTGCTTTTATCTACTGTTGACGGTTAGCTTTTATAGCTCGAAAAAGTCCCTTAACAAGCCCCGCCCACCACGTTGTTAGCGTGGTGGAGGGGGCCTGCCTTGGGCAACCGTGTGACGATGGACTGGGAGCAACTTCTGCGCTCCTGGTAATCGTCAATTTCTTGGCGACCCCAGGGGCGCCGAAGGGGTAGAGAGGGATGGGTTTAAGGGATGAAGGTTGACGGGAAGTCCATTATTCTGGTGGCCGAGGCTCCAGAAAGTAAATTGTCGTGCGTCGGTGTATGGGACCGTGCTTAGGTCTGTTGGCCGACTCATACCTCAAGTCTGCAATATGGGCACTCCTCGGCGAGCCGCGTATTCCAGACGTGTAGAACTTGCACGCCAATTTATCGATGTATTCGTTTATATATTCGATCCCAGCCCAGGCGAGCAAGTCCCGAATCCTGGTATAACGACTCGCCGAGAAAGCAGCCCTGCAGGATCTGCAGTTTCTTGAGATCCGTGTCGGCCACCGAGCACCAAACCGGCGCCCCATACGTCAGGTATGGCCGAATAATGGACCTATACAGGATGAGTTTATTGGAGGGGCTGAGGCAGGAACCATTTCTGATCAGAGGCCTCAACTTCTGGAGTATATCTCTATTTTTCACTTGCACATGTATAATATGCCTGCCTAACTCTGTTTTATTAGGGTTAAGCCGTATTTTCCAGCCCTCATAGTACTGCGTTATGAGTTCCATGTCAGCACTCAATTTATTTGTCGCCTTCTGCGCTGTGTTGGAGTGGGAATACAGTGCAGTGTCGTCCGCGTAGAACGCAAGGGACGTATCAGGGTGGGAAGGAAGATCTGCTATGTAATAGCTGAATAGCTGTGGCGACAGTACCGCTCCCTGTGGTACCCCCGCTTTGATCTCTCTCTGAGACGAGAGGGATCCGCCAATTTTCACCGAGAAAGCGCGCCCGACCAGATATGACGCAATTAGCGCTGCAAAGTACAGTGGAAAGTTATGCTTAATGAAAAGCTTATGCAGCAAGCCATTGTGCCATACCCGGTCGAATGCTCTCTCGATGTCTAGGAGTAATAGGGATGTGCAATGCACTATATTGAATCCGTCATATATGTCCTGCACGATTTTCGCAGCGAGCATGCTAGTACCATGTTCGCCGCGAAAACCGAACTGCTCCCGAGGGAGTACATGACGGTTCAGGGCTATCTCGTTCATCCTAGACAATAAGAGTCTCTCAGTGAGTTTGCTCATGGTATTTAGCAAGGAAATAGGGCGGTAAGTGCTGGCGAGCTTGAGGTCTTTCCCGGGCTTAGGGAACAGTACCACGTGCGCGATCTTCCAGGAACTGGGAAAGTGTTGCAGACGAAGTATAGCGTTCACTATATGCATTAATTGTATCAGGGTTTTGTTAGGGATGTTTTTCAGGAGTATGTTAGGGATCGTGTCCGGTCCCGGAGCCTTATTCTTAGGCAGACGACCGAGAGCACCGCGAAGCTCTGAGGGGGTGACCAGGATTTTATCCATCACAGAGGGCGGGAGTTTGAGGGCGTGGCTTTCTTGCCTTTTTTTGGAACAGGTTGCACTCGAGCGACTTTCCAAGAGGATGGGTAAATCCCTTTTCTGTAAGAAAGAGAAAAAAGCCTGGAAAAAAACGGGTGTAAGTTCGTTGGCGCAGTTCTTTAGCACGATGGCAGGTATTCCGTCCGGTCCTGATGCCTTTTGCGTATCTAGTTCCTTAAGGATCTTGCGAATATCACGGTGAGAAAACTTGACTTCTGCCATGGTAGCGTTGATGTTAGGTATAGTGGGGAGAGCCTTGCCTTGGGGCATGTCTAAGGTAGAGTGCGATGAAAACATTTTGGCGAGCATGTTTGCTTTTTCCTTGGCTCTAGTCGCCGTGATGCCACGTTCGTCCGTCAAAGGTGGGAGAGACGTTTTTGTAAAGTTGTTACTTACTGCCTTTGCTACCGATCAGAAATTCCTGGAGCCACTGGGGCATTGCAAAAGTTTATTCCTGATCCTTTGATTGTGTTTGTCCTTAGTTTCGTCGATCACACGCTTGCACTCGTTTCTCGCTTCGATAAAATAATTGCGATTTTCAGCGGTCTGATTTAGCTGCCAGTACTTATAGGCTTGCTGTTTCCTTCCTACAGCTCTTTCGCATCTTTTGTCGAACCAGGGCTTTCCTTTTGATGGTAACTTGATGGAATTTGGGATGTGTGCTTCCATTCCTGCGGAGATTACTAGCATGATCTCTTCGCAGCAGTCTGACGGGTCGTCAGTGGCAAAGCAGACGTCGAGCCAAGGAAAATCTAGGTAGAACTGCCTTAGACTTAGACGTCGAGCCAAGGAAAATCTAGATAGAACTGCCTTAGATCGTCCCAGTTTGCAGAATTGTAATGCCAGATTTTGCGAGGCAATGGTGGATCCATCTGTGTGGGTGGCAATTCACAAACCGTTTTAATAAGTTTGTGGTCGGAGGTACCTAATGGCGGACCAACTGTAACCTTGCACTGGTCAGGATTGGTGGTCAGAAAAGGATCCAGGAGGGCGGCGAATTCGCCCCTCTATGAGATTCGAGTTGGTTCATCTACAAGTTGAGTAAGCCCGCAGCTGATGGCAAATGCTTCAGCTTCTCTACCTTCGTTGTCGGTCTTGTTGTGATGTTTGAGCCAGTTGGTGTTGTGGGCATTGAAGTCTCCCAGAACGATTATTTCTAAACTGGGGTGATCGACCTGTATTGAGTCAAAAGTGGTAGCTGTGTTGACAAAAAGCTTTCGTAGGCTCTATCGCTCCGAGGGCGATAGAGACAACATATAAACTTGGTTAATCCCTTGGCGGTGAACTTGAGCCACATGACGTCAAGGTTGTTCGGTCCGAGCGTTTCCTCGCGGTGACATGAAAGGTCGCTTCAGACAAAAAGGCATATTCCGAACTTATATCTAAATCGGGTATGTAAGTCGTAACCAGGATAGACTGTTGTTGTTGTAGAACATACTTGTGTTTCTGCAAGGGTTAATATGTGTGGTCTATTTGCTTGTAGATGTTGGTGTACCGAATTTATGTTTGTATTTAGGCCTCTTATGTTGCAGAAATCAATTCTAAATTGGTTTGGTATCTTTGCTATCTGTGAAATGCGGAATGATGGGCTCCCAGGGCCACCCAGCGCCCGGAGATCCGAATGGCCGGGGAGTTTACTTCCGGAATATTTTGATCCTGGAAGCAGCATCATGTCCATATATTCCTACTGTGGAGCCCGGGACCACCGGCGCGGAAGCGGAACGTGATTTGGGAAAACCACTTAGCGCTTCCCAATTCTGGTGTGGTGGTCTTTCACCGGACGATGCGAGTAGACTTATGCATCTACCACCTAGGGCCGCTTCCACTCGAAGCATCGGCCTCAGACTCATTCCTTCGGCGGTCCCTAGTCTGACAGGGGTAAAAATGGGACTTGTTGTATCACTCCCCAGTGATCAGCTCCAGACTTTGTACTTTGGTGTTCTCCAGCCTGGAGGAGGACGATGGGATTTGATGGGCCACATCCCGTGGCAACTCGGAATGGTGTGGGCGTCACTCCCCGTAATCAAACTCCTCTCATCAGTTTGACGTTCCTGCCATCCAATACAATGCAACCCCTCTTGTCACAAACTGCCATTGATCAGCTCCAGACTTTGTACTTTGGTGTTCTTCAGCCTGGAGGAGGACGATGGGACTTTAGCCATTTGCCTTCTGTGTTTCATTAGAAAATAGCTAATCAAAAAATTCTTCAATTTTCCCGAAAAACATTTAAGCACTAGTTACATTTATATCTTTATGTTTGAATTATATCTTTATGGTTGATTACATTGTCTAGCCTATCAAGTATAGGTTTCTCGAGAAAGTTGATCTCTTGTAACCCAATAGCTTTGCGAAACCATAGCAACCCTCAGAAAATTGAGATGTATTTTAATTATTTTCCTGAGAAGCTCTATATCATAATCTCGAAGTTGTGGCAGCACGAATCTAAATGAGAATCTTATCGAATCTTATCAAATCTAAGTGAGAATCTTATTGAACATATTGTATCCTGTAAATCAACAATACTTTCCAAAAAGGGCCGAAAAAAAATTGATCCAAGTTAAATCCTTTTAAATTAACAGAAAAGAAAAGATCCAAATGTTTGATAAAAAAAGAATAATATTTATGTACACTGCGTGTTTCACTTAAAACTTTCAACATTGATTTCCAAAAGACAACTCGAGTTAACAGTAAATCCGGGGTGAAATGATTTTCTTTTTAAGGAAAATAGCAATCAAGCATCCAGCGTTTCGCACAATCTGGCTGTCACGAGGGCATAAAGCCGAATACAAGCGTCAGTTAGCCCATCTTTGAATCTGTTATCTAGTTCCGATTTGGAGAATATTTATTTTTGTGACGCATAGGTATTGTGGCACCTTTACTGGTTTGACAATGACATCTGTAAGTGAAGATTACAAATTACCGATCCATAAATGTTTTACCAAAATGGAATTTTATCCACAATACCGAAACAGAATTATGCACTACGCTCGCGTTTCTCTAATCATGCTAGTGTCAACGACGGAGGTTGCTTTTCTGAGCTCCCAATCTCATTTCTGCCGGCTACTTGAGACTCTCTACGAACTCACTCCGTCTCCGATCAACTCGCGAAACAAAATAACAAACAACTAAATTAGATTTTTAAGCGAGAGTGAATTTCAAGTAGAAAGAATGTTAGATTCGCATTGAGAACTAGTCAACTGACTATCGAGAACTAGCTTCAATTACAACTTAAATTTTTTTAGATACAAAGTTAAAATCTGAGCAGTAAAAAGTGACGTTTTTTCAGACTTCTCTCACATACCGTTGTCATACTTTTTATATTGTTGCCTGTCTATATTTTTTACCTTTAGCATACCGTTATCTATAACACCCCCCTGCTAAGAACATTCTTTCGGCATTGAAATTGACGCTCTTATTTATTTATTGATATAAACAAAATATTGAACAATTTAACATTTGAACAATTTTTTTTTAATAATTCGGTAAGTATGTATAATATATTACAGCCTATGAATAACAAAAATTAATGTAATGTAACGAAAACGTTAAACAAAATTTGTACAAAATATATATATAAAAACTTATGGGGTTTAAAGGTGTGGTGTGCATAATTCATGACTGTCTCACTAAGTAAATAGTTCAATATTAACAAACCTAAGTAAAATATATTAAGCATAACATATTAATGTTTGTAAATGTTTGTCATTTCCATGTAGTTGATCGTCGTAAAATGTCTCGTCATTTTTGGATCATTTTCTGTTCTTAATTTAGGGATAATAAAGATTTGTAAGTCTGTTTCTATTTCGTAATTAAAGTTGTTCTAGCATTTTAATGCTAAGCGAAATTTGACTAATCGATAGTTGGATAGTTAGTAAGTAGGTAGGAGGTATCCGTTGTCGAAGAGGATAATGCCTTAATTGATTGTAATCATAATTTGAGGTTGATATAGAGGTTGGTTCAGCTGTCGACAGAGTTTCTTCACAGTCAAGGGATACAAGGAAGTTTTCAATTTCCCTGTCCTGGTGAGATAGTTCTAAATTATGGCTCTGACTATTTACTTTTTTCATATTTTCATTGGACAGTATAGTGCTTTGTACATCAGAACCTTATGCTTCTTGATGTTCAAGACGCTCAAATAATCTGTCGTAGTCGTCTTCTTCATCGTCTTCCCAAGGATTCTGATCTTCATTAAAATGTTGGTTTTCATCGAAAGATTCGTCTTCTTCATTAGGATTCAGGTCTTCATTGCAATGTTCGTTTTCATCATTAGGGTTCTGGTCTTCATCGAAAGATTCGTCCGACTCAGTATCTGAACAGTAGTTTTCAAAACTTAACGGTCCTTTTTCTGAAAGCGGACGCAGATCATCAATATGCACTTTAATCTCTGCATCGCCTCTTTTTATTATGTACACACTGTCAGTTAGTTTTGTAACTATTTCCTAAGGGCCTTCCCATGACAAGCCAAATACTTCATCTCTGAAACATCTCTGAATTAACCTGTCACCCGCTTTAAAACTTTGGGGTTCTTTCATGGCTTCGGTATATTTTTTCTGATATTCTTTCTGCTTTCTTCTAATTTTTTTCTAGCCGTTGTTCTCTGATATGACCATGGTTGAGTATGGGAACTTTGAAATTTGGATGATTACGGTCTCCTGGAGTCGGAAGAGAGTAGCCAAGAAGACTCTCTGCTGGAGATTGCCCGGTTGCAGCATTTGTTCTGTTCCTTAAACAAAAAAGAACGCGGGGCACATATTTGTCCCAGTACTCGATATTTTTGTTAGCTAAAAATGCTTTTAAAGTTTTTTTCAATTCTTGATTTCTACGTTCGACTGGGTTTGCTCTTTGATGATATATTGCAGACGTAAAATGATTTATTTTGTGAAGATTGCAATATTTTTGAAAAACACTTGAACAAAATTGTGGCCCGTTGTCTGAAATTATTTCTACGGGGTACCCTAACCTAGGACAAACCTCTGCGTCCAGAAATTTGGTAATTTCGTTTGCTGTAGCCGAATGAACCACTTTTGCCTCAAGCCATCGAGTGAAAATATCTTCCACAACAATTATAAAACGATTTCCAGTGACAGATTGAGGGTAAGGACCAAGAACATCGATACTGAAAATTTCACCCGGATTATTTGAAATATGAGCTCTTAACGCTGCGTGTGTTTGTAAATTCCGACCTTTAACAAGCTTACATATCAAGCAATTTTTTACATACTTCGAAATATCTTTTCTGATTTCCGGGCAATAATAAACTCTTGAAATTGCGTTAAAAGTTTCATCTCTTCCAGGATGACCACCAAAAAGAGAATCGTGATAAGAATAAAGAACGCGGTCAATGACATTATATGGCAGGATCAACTGATTTCCGTTACGCTTGAACCAAAGGTCATTTTTTACAATATAAAAATTAAAAAACTGTTGTTCAGAATCAGATTCGGTTCCGCTTTTTTTTTATGGCAGTGGCACACACACGAAAGGGAGACCCTATGGCGCTCGACGAGCGGTGTGTGTGCGAAGATGTTGATTGACACGGCTCTTGAATATTTGTAAGTTGTAGTTAGTGGGAAACAGATGTCCTGGGAGTGAGTTCCACAGTGATGCAGTGCGCCAGACAAAGGAGTTCTTGTAAAGCGATGTTCTAGGTGTTTCCAGTTGTACGACGAACTGGTGCGCTCTTGCCGTCTGTCGTGACTGTCTGACAGGAGCTGCCAGGGGCGGGATGAGGCGGCCCAAATCCTAAGAACATCTGCCGTGAAAGTATCTGTAAAACAGAGATATCTCGGCTACATGTCTGCGGTGTTCCAGACTATCTAGATTCCGGGTCAACTCCGGGTCGCCGACGAGACGCACAGAAATAGCGCACCAAGCTTCTGGGAGGCTGATTTTGCGATGTTAGCAACGTGGTCATGCCAGGACATATTGCTGTTGACCGAGATACCCAGCAGTCCGATTGACGAGGATGAAGGAATGTTCGACCCTGCCATAATGATATCAGGACCCGCTGTATTGGCCCTCTTGGTAAACGTGGCTGCTTGGGCCTTTGCTGCATTGAACTGGACCAAATTTCGGTCGCCCCAAGTTTGAACTTTCTCCAGGTCTTGATTAATTGCTGTAATCTGCTCCTGTCTGCGGTGATGAGTCTCAGTCGCTAGTAAGGGTTTTTCTGATCTAAAGTGGGAGACAAGTGTACTGTCATCTGCAAAACTGTAAACAGGATAATTTGTTTCGGTCAGCAGGTCATTAATATAGATGAGGAACAGAGTTGGTGAAAGTATTGCGCCCTGAGGCACGCCCGCGTTTATGGTGAATGTGTCCGAGATATGTCCATCGACTGAGATCGGCTCTTAAGGAAACTGGCAAGCCAGCTGCAGAGAGAGACTGGCAGTCCGAAGGACGGTGGTTTGTTGAGCAGTCAGTCATGCCAAACTCTGTAGAATGCCTTTGAAATATCCAACGCAATCGCTCGAGACTCTCCGTAGTTCTCAATTGCCCTACTCCATATATGAGTGACATAGGCCAATATATCTCCTGTCGATCTCTCTTTGCGAAAGCCGTATTGATTATCGCTGATTATTCTGTTGCTCTCGAGGTACTTGAGTAGTTGCTGGTTGACTACACGTTCCATGACTTTGGAGATTATTGGAAGCAAGGCAATCGGGCGATAGTTTGAGGGCGTGGTTTTCTTGCCTTTTTTTGGAACAGGTTGCACTCGAGCGACTTTCCAAGAGGATGGGTAAATCCCTTTTCTGTAAGAAAGAGAAAAAAGCCTGGAAAAAACAGGTGTTAGTTCGTTGGCGCAGTTCTTTAGCACGATGGCAGGTATTCCGTCCGGTCCTGATGCCTTTTGCGTATCTAGTTCTTTAAGGATTTTGCGAATATCACGATGAGAAAACTTGACTTCTGCCATGGTGGTGTTGATGTTCGGTATAGTGGGGAGAGTCTTGCTTTGGGGCACGTCTAAGGTAGAGTGCGATGAAAACATTTTGGCGAGCATGTTTGCTTTTTCTTTGGCTGTAGTCGCCGTGATGCCACGTTCGTCCGTCAAAGGTGGGAGAGACGTTTTTGTAAAGTTGTTACTTACTGCCTTTGCTACCGACCAGAAATTCCTGGAGCCACTGGGGCATTGCAAAAGTTTATTCCTGATCCTTTGATTGTGTTTGTCCTTAGTTTCGTCGATCACACGCTTGCACTCGTTTCTCGCTTCGATAAAATAATTGCGATTTTCAGCGGTCTGATTTTGCTGCCAGTACTTATAGGCTTGCTGTTTCCTTCCTACAGCTCTTTCGCATCTTTTGTCGAACCAGGGCTTTCCTTTTGATGGTAACTTGATGGAATTTGGGATGTATGCTTCCATTCCTGAGGAGATTACTTGCATGATCTCTTCGCAGCAGTCTGACGGGTCGTCAGTGGCAAAGCAGACGTCGAGCCAAGGAAAATCTAGGTAGAACTGCCTTAGATCGTCCCAGTTTGCAGAATTGTAATGCCAGATTTTGCGAGGCAATGGTGGATCCTTCTGTATGAGTGGCAATTCACAAACCGTTGTAATAAGTTTGTGATCGGAAGTACCTAATGGCGGACCAACTGTAACTGTGTACTGGTCAGGATTGGTGGTTAGAAAAAGATCCAGGAGGGCGGCGAATTCGCCCCTCTCTGAGATTCGAGTTGGTTCGTCTACAATTTGAGTAAGCCCGCAGCTGATGGCGAATGCTTCAGCCTCTCTACCTTCGTTGTCGGTCTTGTTGTGATGTTTGAGCCAGTTGGTGTTGTGGGCGTTGAAGTCTCCCAGAACGATTATTTCTGAACTGGGGTGATCAACCTGTATTGAGTCAAAAGTGGTAGCTGGTGTTGAAAAAAAGCTTTGGTAGGCTCTATCGCTCGGAGGGCGATAGAGACAACATATAAACTTGGTTAATCCCTTGGCGGTGAACTTGAGCCACATGACGTCAAGGTTGTTCGGTTCGAGTGTTTCCTCTCGGTGACATGATAGGTCGCTTCGGACAAAAAGGCATATTCCAAACTTATGTCTAAATCGGGTATGTAAGTCGTAACCAGGATAAGGGTAGTTCACTGTTGTTGTTGTAGAACATACTTGTGTTTCTGTAAGGGCTGGTATGTGTGGTCTATTTGCATGTAGATGTTGGTGTACCGACTTTATGTTTGTATTTAGGCCTCTTATGTTGCAGAAATCAATTCTAAAATGGTTCGGTATCTTTGCTGTCTGTGAAATGCGGAATGAAGGGCTCCCAGGGCCACCCAGCGCCCGGAGATCCGAATGGCCGGGGAGTTTACCTCCGGAATATTTTGATCCTGGAGGCACCATCATGTCCATATTATTATATTCCTACTGTGGATCCCGGAACCACCAGCGCGGAAACGGAACGTGATTCGGAAAAACCACTTAGCGCTTCCCAGTTCTGGTGGGGTGGTCTTTCACCGGACGATGCAAGTAGGCGTATGCATCTACCACCTAGGGCCGCTTCCACTGGATGCATCGGCCTCAGACTCTTTCGTTTGATGATCCCTAGTCTGACAGGGGTAAAAATAGGGTTTGTTGAGTCACTCCCTAGTGATCAGCTCCAGACTTTGTACTTTGGTGTTCTCCAGCCTGGAGGAGGACGATGGGATTTGATGGGCCACAACCCGTGGCAACTCGGAATGGCGGGGGCGTCACTCCCCGTAATCAAAC
>MU190684.1:0-14474 GCA_016904865.1 Pissodes strobi | reverse complement strand
CGGGGGCGTCACTCCCCGTAATCAAACTGCTCTCACCAGTTTGACGTCCCTGCCAGCTAATACAATGCAGCCCCTTTTGTCACAAACTGTCATTGATCAGCTCCAGACTTTGTACTTTGGTGTTCTCCAGCCTGGAGGAGGACGATGGGATTTGATGTTGTATATATTTCCAGGTACTTATATCCTGCTGTATTCTTTGTGAATTTATTTGAGCTTTAGAAAATTCTTGGTAAAGAGAATCGTCAATAATTGGAGAAATCAGTTTTACTTCAAGAAAGTCTGAGTCTGTACTATTGTTAATATTTGATTGAGTTATGTTGACATATGAGGTTTCATTATCTGAAGGAAATAATCTAGTCAAATCTGTCACCTCTTCAGAAATCGTTTAATTCCTCAAATTTCTGGAAAGAAAATCAGGCAATTCGTTTAATTTTCCTGGACAATGTTCGATATCAAATGAAAATTCGGCCAAAAGCAGCGACCAGCGTGTAAGTTTTGCTCTTGCATCAGAATTTTTATTCAACCATAAAAGAGCACGATTATCTGTGATTAATTTAAATTTTCTATCTTCGAGATATTTTCGGTATTTTTTTATAGCCCATACTACACAAAGGCATTCTTTTTCATTTATATGATATTTTCGCTCTGTATAACTGAGTCTGGCGCTAGCGTACGAGATGATATGTTGCTCACCGTTAAGGCCTTCCTGAAATAACACTGCACCCATGCCGACCATCAGTTTGTAAACAAAATGGTAATTCAAAATTTGGCCTATGCAACTGCAAAGGTTGAGAAATTGCGTCTTTAACTTTTTCGAATGCCAATTGCTCTATTTGACCCCATTTCCATTTAGACTTTGTTGAAAGTAATTCCGTCAAAGGGACAGTGATTTCTGCCAAATGAGAAACATATTCCCTCAACCAGTTTACCGTTCCTAAGAAAGACTGCAACTTTTTCTTATTACGCGGCGGAGCAAAGTTATGAATTTCTTGCAAATGAAATTTTTGTGGTGTATTTATTTGACCATTAATAGTATGTCCCAAGAACTCCAAATGATTTGTGGCAATTTTGCACTTTGACACTGAACATTGTAAGTGATGTACGCTTAATCTTTCTAGAATCGTTCTCAAGTGATTTTTATGTTCTGAATGATTTTTTGAAAATATAATGATATCGTCCAAATACACCACCGCAAATTTGTGTAAAAATCCAGTTAAAACTTCCTGAGACATAAGCTTTTGAAAACTACTGGGAGCATTCTTCAGCCCAAACGGCATTACCATGAATTGATAATGCTGTCCATTTGAAGTTGAAAATGCAGTCAATGGTTTTGTTTCATTTGAAAGGCCAACCTGCCAATAGCCACTCCGCAAGTCTAAAGATATAAAAACTGTTGCAGTACCAATATCTTTTAATGTTTCATGAATTTTAGGAAGTCTGACATATTCGTCTTTCGTGATATCATTTAATCGTCTATAATCCACACGGAATCTGGGTTTTTTTCCGGCTCTTTCTATAATAACAGGTGAACTCGAATACGAAGAGACTGACGGTTCGATGATGCCTGCGGCAAGCATCTCACCGATTTGTGCATACATTATTCTTTTCTTGTGATTACTCATAGGATATGGTTTAACTTTTACAATTGAATTTGATTTTAAACGAATTTCATGCTGAGTAGATCGAGTGATTGGACATTTTAAAGAGTCATCGAAAAGGTATGAAAATTCTGATATAATATCTTGATATTCATTTTGTAAGTCCGTATCCAAATGATTTAATGGCAATTCTAAAACTTGAGAAGACTTATTTTCAATTTTGGGACTAAAATACGCTGTACGCCTTAATTTATTTCCAAAATGAATACAATGCCTGTTCATGTCCAGGACAACTTGCTGCTCGGAAAACCATGAATAACCCAAAATACATTCATCTGGTAAATTAGGAACGACCAAGAATTCTGACTCCATTTTGACCTCAAGAATAGAGTATTTAACCTTCACAAACCCATGAGTATCATGACAATAGAACCACAACCAAAATTAATAATTTTTTTATGACAGGAGACAGGGTTTTGAAAAATGTTGTAGACACTAAATTTATTGAAGCTCCTGTGTCAATAAGGGCTTTGATTTCAAAACTATTTAAAGTAATTTGAATTTTTGGAGAATTTGAATTTGAAGGAATGTTTATAGATTGCAAATCTATTATCGATGCTGGGAAGGTGCAGGTAGTCGACACTCCCTGTTGTAGTTTTCGGAATTTGGATCTTGTGGCCTTCTACCGTTCGTTCTAGAATAATAAATTCTTTGTGTAGGCTCTGTATACTGAATATGGTTGTGAGTATTCTGATGTACAGTTGACTGATTTCTTGGATTTTTGAGACATTAGCTGTGAAAATGCCATCCATTACAATATCTGCAGGCACTCGGCGGATTTGATAATGCTATATTGGAATTCTGCTTTGCTAGTTGAGTGGTGAATGAATGTCTTTGATTCGTTTCATTATGAGCTGATTGATCTTGTAGTCGATTCGGATTAATTAGCCGAAAGGTCAAATCTTTTTCGATAGTGGTAACTATTTGAAACAGTTGCTGAATGTTTTCGAACTTAAGTCCTCTAATTCTTGATCGGATTTCAGGTACAAATTGTTCAATTATAATACTGATTAGCAATGCTTGTGGTGCTTGTGGTAATAAGCGATAGAACAGACCTTGTTTCCTTGATATAAAAACACTGCATAATTCTGGCGAACTTTGATTTTTACCATATAACTGGGTTGTTAGTTGAGCTATAGTTGCTGTGCTATTGAATCTGTCATTGAAAATAAATTCAAACATGTTCCAAGATACTGATATATTACGATACGCCTGGAACCATTTAGCTGCTTCATTCTTCAGAGATTGTGTGGCGACGTCCACTCTGTCTTCATTAGATATATTATTTTGTAGAAAGTATTCTTCAAGTTTTGATATAAATAGAGAAGGCTCTTCTGTTTCTAGTCCACTGAAAATAGGACGCGGTTTTAACTTGTTGTTTAAACTATTTGCTATTGTCTGTACTGCTTGAAGAAATGCAGACGCCTGCCATTCTGATGATGAATTTGGTGGCGACGAATTGTGTTGGATATAATTAGCTTCCATATTGACTTTAGTCTGAACTGGATTTATTTTTTCTTCCTTGACTAGGTGGTTTGTAGAGTTTTCATAAAAACGTTCTTGTAGAAATGGATTTGATGGAGACTGCATATTACAAGAATATTGCTCTGAATTTATTCTTAAATTGCTTGGGTTGCTTGAGCTTCTTTTTTTATCTGTTTGTGTCGAAATTTTTTCTGACTGCGTTTTAAAATTAACTTGAAGTCTGCTGTCATATGGCGAGGGTAGGTCTGCACTCCCATAAGCTATTGACGAAGAATATACAGGAGTTTGAAGATTAGAATAGAATATCAAGTCATCCAATGTTTCATAAGAATCAAAAAATTCATCTGTATCACTCTCGTTGTCAGACATATTATATTATTGTACAGTATTAATTTTTATATTGTATATAACGAAAAGAATAATAATTCCACAGCGAGTTTCACCCGAAATTATGTAATAATTTTTTTTTTTGAAACTCCTAACGTAAACATTACCTTGAATAATGATCTATTTTTACCCAGATTCTGAGAAATAACCGATATACTTAATGCATATCACCATAATATTTTAAATATAATATGCAATTAATTATTTATTGACCGCCTTGAAAAGGTAAATACATCTCGAGCAAAGTTGGTTTAACTTTTAATTTGAATTATTGTATTTCACTTGTAACATGCAATTTACAATAATACTGTGTTATCTGTGCAAAAGTAAAACTTTTCCGATCAACTTATTGTGAATCAAGTTAAGGTACCCCTACCTATACTATATACACCTTCGAGTATTGAACGGTTCAATGTTCCCGAAGCTATAAACTCTACTCTAATAAATAATATGTGAATCCTTCAAACCCTTTAATGAAAATGTTAAAAATGAGGTTGAAAGAATAAAATAAAATAATAATTATTCACCAATTTCTGAAACTTTCTTAAAAATCCCTGTAAAACAAAATATTATGCTGTGAAAGGTGAAAGCAAGGTAGGAAAATAATGGGGATAGGTTCTGAATAATTCGCTATTATTCTATAAATACCTTACAACGTTGGGCGCCATGTCAACGACGGAGGTTGCTTTTCTGAGCTCGCAATCTCATTTCTGCCGGCTACTTGAGACTCTCTTCGAACTCACTCTGTCCCCGATCAACTCGCGAAACAAAATAACAAACAACTAAATTAGATTTTTAAGCGAGAGTGAATTTCAAGTAGAAACAATGTTAGATTCGCATTGAGAACTAGTCAACTGAGTATCGAGAACTAGCTTCTATTACAACTTAAGTTTTTTTAGATACAAAGTTAAAATCTGAGCAGTAAAAAGTGATGTTTTTTCTGACTTCTCTCACATACCGTTGTCATACTTTTTATATTGTTGCCTGTCTATGTTTTTACCTTTAGCATACCGTTATCTATAACACTGGCCTCATCAGGAGATGATTGCCCTGCCTACCTGCAGAGTTCCATTGCCCACAAGGGCACATTGAGAAAGACACGGTATTGTGGTTACCACTTTACCACTGTATATTCAATCCCATTGAGCAAATATGGCACCACCTTAAAGCAGGAATTTGTTGTAATAATATTTCATCTACACTTAATTCTAGTGTATTACCTTTAATTATTGATAGTGATGCGAAAAGAATTACACAAACTAACTAGAAAAATTGTGTGAAACATGTAAGCAAATATAAAAATGATTAGTTATTGATCTAGATGAGAGTAATGATAGTAAAGCAGACATAGTTTAGTAATATAGAACTTAGTGTTAACTAAGTATTTATACCTATGCAAATATTATAATGTGTTATATTATTATCGTGCTATATTTAATTTTATATAAAAACCATCTAGCCTGTTAATTTATTTCCTGCGACTATCTTGACTCTAACATAGCTAAGTCACCATACATTGCTGATATTTTTTAGAATTAAAGTATATTCAGAAATATTCGAAACCAACCAAAAACTCCAAAAGGATAAAAAACAACCCAATAACTTATAACAGTGAAGCTTCAATAAAACCATTCATCATTCACAGCTCTAATAAGGTTTACAATGACAAGGAGAAAGCCGCTAAGGGCCAGAGTAATGCTTATTTTTAATTGCTATTTTAAATTTGATATGTTCAAATTTAAAATAGCAATTAAAAATAAGCATTACTCTGGCCCTTAGCGGCTTTCTCCTTGTCATTGTAAACCTTATTAGAGCTGTGAATGATGAATGGTTTTATTGAAGCTTCACTGTTATAAGTTATTGGGTTGTTTTTTATCCTTTTGGAGTTTTTAGTTGGTTTCTAATATTTCTGAATATACTTTAATTCTAAAAAATACCAGCAATGTATGGTGACTTAGCTATGTTAGAGTCAAGATAGTCGCCGCGAAACTTTACGGCCTAAACCAAGCAGTGTTCTACACGCGTCTAGTATGTCCATTTTATTTAAAAATACAAGCTGAATTAGAAATTATATTTCTGCGTGAAGCACTTAACACTTGTTTTGCAATATTATGTTGAACTTACCTCTATGATTTCTTCTTCCACCGGATTTTCATCTAAAGGCGTTTCCACTGGCATTGTTACCTCCGAATGTTGCTCTGGAAGTGTATCTGAGTGTATTTCTAACCCATTCTCAGATGCATCATCCGTAAATCCATCGGTATATGCATCTGCTGCTAAGTAGTGATATCTATTGGAATATAGGAATTAGGGTTCTCGGCTGTATTCTTCAAATCAAAAATAGTTTAGTAGGGTTGTAGCCAAATTTTACTTTATTAATTTATCCGGGCATATAAGAAAACTTTAGTTACTTCGTAAAAACTTTCAAAATCTATTTTATTTTCCCTCATTTGCCTTGGAGTGGTACGTGTGTTAGCGAAAAAGGTTTGGTTTTATATACAGGGTTTCTGTTTATATTGCAACACGTTTTTCTTATTAAAGTTAGAAGGTAAGCAAGTACAGATTTTAATTAAAACAACAAACGTAACACCGGAGAGTCGTGTTTGCAATAGCCGGCTCCGGGAGTGGAGTCGTAGAGCGCCACCAGTTCTTACCAACTAAACGAGGAAAGCTCCGATGGTGTTGTACGGGGTTGTTAGGCACGCTTATCAAACAAAGAAACTCAATCTTAACTTAACAAGAAAACACAACCTAAATTTACGGATCAATTTATTTGCTTCTAGGTATTTTCCTTCAGCAGCAACAATCTTCCAGTAAAATTTTGGAGTTTAAAGGCAAAGGAATGTCAAAAGACTATTAAGTAATTAATAATTAGGGTACAATATGATGATTGTACGGAGACCAAATCTGTCGTTAACTCGGTACGGTATGCCTTAAGCTAGTTTTACACTTATCCAAGTTCATGTCAAATAACTTTGACAAGGCGGCCTTGAATTAATTTCGCAAATGTAATAGGGGACTTTGATATCAAATAACTTCAAGGTCGCCTTGTCAAAGTTCTTTGATGCAATTAGAACACGTCCAATTTTTCATCAAATATTTGATCAAATTCGGGGGTACCAACATACACATATTAAAATAATTCGGGTCGAAATTAAACGAAACTTAACCTTATTTTGTTTGTTTGAATTTCCAGTGCTTTCTTCATTTCAATTTAGGAAATTAGGATTTGAACGTGAGGCATAGAGAAAGCAAAATGGGAAGTGAGGTAAAAACTGATTTCCATTATTGTTATATGTATATATTTTCATAATTTCTTTAGTTGGTTTTAGATGTCTTGCAATTTCACTAGGGAGCAGTCAGCTGTTTTAATAGCACTATATGAACAGCATCCTAATTTGTACAGTGTGAACTCTCCACTGTACAAAAATAAAACACAGAGACTTTCAAGTCTAGCAGGTATAGTTAAGAGTTTTAATGAGAAATTTCCCACATTACAAGTAAGCATTGATGAAATTAAAAAGAAAATCAATAGCCTCAGAACACAGTATTTTGCCGAAGTGAACAGAGAAAAGAAAAGTTTGGCAAGTGGTAAGGGAGCTGACTCTGTGTACAAACCATCTTTATGGTGTTTCGAGTTGCTACAGTTCTTGTCTGAAGGGGAAGTACTTCGTCCAAGTCAGTCGAATTTCTCTATCGAACACGTAGAGACCGAGCAAGAATCTGATGAAAATACAGGAATGGTCTATAGTGGACCTTTAGATGAGTTAAACGTAGTTCAAGATATTTTGTCATCTCCAACCGGATCATCTAAGGTTTCGTCAGGATCCACGGGTGGGCATTCAGACGTATCAGCCCTAACTTCCAAGAGAAGAAAAATTTCGAGAAATGGGCCTATGACTGGGGAAAAGACCATACAGCTGATTGAAAAGGCCTCCTCTTTGTTAACTTCATGTTCGGTACAAGATGAAAAACATCCTTTGGATCTTTTTGGCAAGTAAGTTTTTAAGCACCGTTTATAGTTATTTTACTTATTTCCTCACACATTTTACTATCCACTTAAAACCATTTCGTTATCATATAATTCATTTTTGTGAATCCGTTTAAACTACAATTATTATATTATATATTTTTGGTAAAGGGCACAAATTTAAAACAAAAACATGTCAGTAGAAAGTAAACAAACAACAAATTAATTTCAGCTATTTATTTATCACTCAGACACTGAAAACCATAAATCTGTAGTAACTATAATTAATAGGCATATCAGGAAAGTCAAAGTTCATAAAACAGGAAATAAATGGAAAACAAATTTATATATTTTATTTTTAATGTAGGATTTTTTTTAAATAATGGAAATTTACTCTTAAAAGGTTTTCATATTTTTCTTCTACCTTCTATAATATTTTACTTGATGCCATCCAGAACAATTAAAAAGGTTTCATCGATTTACAAATGAAAGTTTTGATAAATTACTTAATCTAGTGCAAACTTGCATAGAGAAAAAAGATACATACGTACTTCAGTCCATTAGTGCAGGGGATAAATTAATTGTGACTGAGATTTGTAGCAACTGGTGAAACATACAAAGTTTATCTAAATTAATGGATAATATATTTTTGTTTCAGAATGGTGGCAGCAGAGCTTAAACAAATTAAGGATGAAACAATACTCAACAGTTTAAAAAGAAAAATCATAAATGATGCTATGATGCCTTGGAGGAAGACAAGAGATATTAGAGGCACCAACAAACACATGTTCAAAAAAGTTAATTGTTAATTAATCATATTAATAAGTTGTGTATTTAAATAATAAACTGTATACTCCAATGTCCTAAATCCTGTCATTTTGCCAAGGTAGAGCTCCCTCATTGACAAAATAATTTTTAAATTCTTCCCGAACCCTGATGCATGCTCGTTTTGCTCTATTACCGGCTTGTTGAGAGAGTCCAAATCTAAATACATAATCCTTATCAATTTCATCCTCCTGAATATAATTAGGGTTCTCAGCTCTTAAGAAATTGTGCATGGCAACACAGGCTAAAGTTATACACTGCACTTTTTCTGGACTCAAGTTAATAGTAGTTAAAAAAACTCTAAATCTATTTGCTAAAATCCCAAATGCATTTTCAACTACTCGTCTACCTCTACTTAAACGATAGTTGAATATGCGTTAATCATTAGTCATTTCCCTAAAAGGATAAGGTTTTAATATGTTGTCAGAAAGAGGAAATGCAGCATCGGTTAAAATTACATATGGAACAGGTATGTTTCTCCCTGGTAAGTTCCTATCTTCTGGTATATTTAAATGATTTCCGGCTATTGCCTTTGCTAATGTCGATTGTCGGTATACTCCTCCATCTGATACTCGACCATTGACTCCAACATCAACATATGTAAAATTGTATTTAGCGTCGACTAAAGCTAAAAGAACAATGCTGTGTGACCCTTTATAATTGTAATATGTTGATCCTACTGCTCTTGGAGCTCGAAACAAAATATGCTTTCCATCAAGACTACCAATAACATTTGGGACATTCCAGGTTTCCTCAAAGTCCTTTGCTATATTAAGCCACTCTGCAGTAGTAGTTGGTGTCTGGAAAATATATTTGTTATGTATTTATTTGTAAATTTTTTTATGGGACAAGTTGATATCTGCCAAGTAATACCGAGGGGTGTCTTATAAGAGATTCTTACTGTACATGTGTTTCCCACATGTGAGACACCCCTTGAGTAATACAGTGCACAAAATTGGTCTTAAATTTGAATATGGTAAGATTTGTACATACCCTCAAGTATTCATCTTTAAGTACATTATATATCTCTTTACAAACAGCAGGAATAAATAAAGATATTGTAGATTCCGCAATTAGAAACGTATACATCAAACTTCTGTATGTTTCACCAGTTGCTAAAAATCGCAGAGTCACAATTAATTTATCCCGTGCACTGATGGAC
The DNA here is from genome assembly GCA_016904865.1 of Pissodes strobi. Lineage (NCBI taxonomy): Eukaryota > Metazoa > Arthropoda > Insecta > Coleoptera > Curculionidae > Pissodes > Pissodes strobi. Next base: position 4,987 of record MU190684.1, on the reverse strand, counting down.
TCGCTGAAGTATGTATCTTTTTTCTCTATGCGAGTTTGAAGTAGATTAAGTAATTTATCAAAACTTTCATTTGTAAATCGAAGAAACCTTTTAAATTGTTCTGGATCCTGCTCAAATTCAACATTTGGTAATCTCAGCGCCCCTATATTTCTACGTTTAAGCCAAGGCCGGATCCACCACCTTCTTGCAACTTGTTCACGTTCTGGATGTATTATTACTAAGCCAGCCGCAATAATTATGGCTAGAGCTGCAGCTTTTTTTCTTTTTAAAGCTGTACGTTTCTTCATTATTATATTACAAAACGATATCTAATAGAATTTATCAAATCAAATCAAAATATACAGTTTAACATAATCTAAAAATGTGGCAAGTTGCCAGCAGTTGGTAACATTTTAGAAACGTCATTGGCGTCAACGAAATTCACAAGTGTAATACGGTGCCGTCAAATTTTGTCTTCATCAAATAAATTGTACAATAACTTTGATCAAAGTTCTTTGACATTAACTTGGATAAGTGTAAAACTAGCTTTACACTTAAACGATCTAAACACTTCAAGCCGAAGTGATCACGTTGGAGAACCTAAGTTTATTACATATACGTATGCGTGCGTTGGTAGCTGCACCAAATATAAATGTAGCGATAATAATGTCAATTGATAAATGACCACAATAATTATATCAATCAACCAGATCAAAAAATGAATAAGTGAAGCATAAAATTAAGGAAAGCTATATTAAAACTTGGCTGTCAATGCTTGATTTATGTTTAAAGATTAAGAGTGATTATATCAATCGGTCAAAAAAATAAATGAATAAATAAAATGAATCTATCTTAAAGCTTGGCCGACAAGACTAGATTTATATTTAAATATTAAAAAAACGATTATCAATTGACCAGAAAAATAAATGATTAAATAATCTTAAACTATCTTAAAGCTTGGCCGACAAGACTAAATTTATATTTAACTATTAGAAACGATTATTAATCGGCAAGAAAAATATAATATATATAAGTAGAACCTAGTCAACGATACCCCACTAGATCCGGTTCGTCAAGCTCAGTTTTGGAGGTAAGAAGTACCTCTGGTGGAGGCTCAGGGTATATGTAGCAAATCCCAGGTACTGCTATGGCACTCGATAGCCCCCACGGTAAAACCGGCAGAGGACTCGATAGCCTGGTGATGAAACTGGCAGTAGTATAGCCCGGAGATAAAACTGGCAGAAGTATAGCCCGATGATAGAACTCTCTCTTGAGTCGGAGAGTGGCTGGAGAATCAACGATCTCGATTTTGCAAGATAAGCTCAGAAACCATCTAATACAGTACGAATATCCCAATAACTTGGTAGTGCCGAGCACTGGTGAGGGACTCACTCACAGATCCCTAGAAGGGTAGTATTAACACAATACAGTAAGTTGAGTCCACTACGACGCCACTATAAAGCAAAACGCTTCTTCTCACACCGAAGGGTATTTCTCGAGAAACTCTCTATCCGTTTCAGTCAATTTGCCTTCCACGAGATTAGAAAAAAAGAACGTCGAATCAGAAAGAAAAAATTGTAGGGCCGAGAACTGCCGTATCGTATTCAAACGATTCGATACGAGGAATAATTCTAAGATAATAAACGACTTAGTTCGCGTTTATTATGGTTGTAAAACGACGGCGGAAGCCACAATTAATGAGCTGAAATTAAATTATTCAAGAAATACTGCAAAATATTTCCAAACGTAATGATAAACTTTTAAAAATCTAAATCGAAAGCAACATTTACGGGAGGATAGCCCATTCCTACTACCATTCAGGGTCACCAACCGAATATTACAAAAGTTACAACCGGCCGCGTGGAAAGATAAATCAGAGGTCCCAAAAAGTTATCAGAAATGATCGGCCGGTGACTTGAATTAAGCAAATTAGGGGTTCCAAAAAGTTATGAAATGTATAAACCAAAAGTAGAATATGAATTTGACGGATCTAATAAAGCTTTACAGTAGGCTTTATTAACCCAATTCTTAAAAATATAGAACGGCTGGCAAACATAATTAATGTAATATAAATTAAGCAAAGTTCAGTTAGTTTCTTCAAGTCCGAATAACATTATTCGTAGAATAATTACTATGGCCACAATTGAATTAACAATTGTTTCCATAGTAAATATTTGAAGAATAAAGTTATCCGTGCTTGAAGAAACTGGCCCTTATACTAATAACATAGTATCCTGTTTTAGTAATTTCATCAAACCTAAGCGATCTGTGGTTCGCTTATCAACTAAAATAAATATAGTCACAAGGTGCCTGAGGGCTACATAAGAGAAAGATATGATCAAATCAGCTACTCAAAGCTACACACTGTTATAAAAGCTAATACAAATATAGCATTAACCTATATGTAGAATAAAATTAATTTACATTAATAAATGCGGCAACCTTAAGCTTATTGACAACAAATCGATTCAGTTAATGTAGAATTAATTAATCGAAGAGGTCAATACTCAATAATTCTTACAGCAAAGTATAGCATCTTTTGTTGCTAAATGCAGCATATAAAATGAACTTTAAAATATTTTACACTGGCCAAATCAGACTGTATTTAGAATGATAACTAAAATCTTTATTTGAAGAGTTAGCATTTTATTTTAGATGCCTCAATATTCAAAACTAACTGAGAAAAATGACAAAAACTGTGCCATAAGGACAATGTGTTAGAAAGAGAACGGTATTAAATAATGTGTTCGTCTATTGATCTTGTGACACAGTTTTTGGCATTTTCTCAGTTAGTTTTGAAGGTAGAGTTATCAAACCTGGTATGTTTGAAATCAGCAACAAACCGACTATCCGATAAATGAACTATATACGTGGTGTGCAATTTAAAATAACGAAGATTATGTTTATTTTTTACAAACTCGATCGTCAATTGTTTCTTTTTTTAGCAAATTTTTAAAGGTTCAGGTAAAGTTCTAAAACTTTTAACTTTAATTTGATATGCTATGCTAACTCTTCAAATAAGGATTTTAATTTTAGCTACCATTCTAAATATAACCAGAAACCCTGTACATTTCACAAGACTTGAGGTTACACTGTGAAAAGTTATCCTCTAAAAGACTTACAAAATAAAAGTGTCTGTTGCTTGATCACTATTTTTTAGTGAGCACACGCAAAAACAGCAAAAAACAGACACATTTATCTCGTGTCTCCCGATAACGGTATATTGCTGCAGATATTAGGTGTACAGAGCCGTATTTTGAAGGTATTGTTGTTGTTAATCTGGTTTCCGAAAAGAAATTGTAGAATAAAAATACGGGAACGTATTTTTTATTTTGCTGATCTTAGCAAATTGAAGTAAATTACATTTAGCGTTTGTAGGTCTGATTTCTCGTTCATCGACTGTTTTTGGTCATTGGTATCATCTCTAGATATTTTAAAATTATTTTTCCTAGTCCAATGCTTTGATGTGCTTAAAATCATTTCAAGTAATAATAATTTATTTCAGCTCTTTTGTCACAATTCTAAATTAGTTATTTCCAAATGTCATTTGCCATCTTAAGTTTTTCAGAGGCAATCAAGTATTGTTAAAATTCACTCAGTCATATGCAATACAGTTGGTATAAGCAGATCTTACATTTACATAGGGACTTCAGGGTGACATTCTTGGTTTTGCTAGTTTAGATCTAAGTGCGTTTTCTATGTTGAAAATTGTACGAATTGCAAATTTGTTACTCATTCGTTTTCAATTGTTTTTATTTTGTCGAATCAATTGGGTAAGGAGGTTTATAATAAATCTATTTTTAAATTGTCTTAACGGTTAAATGACTATTACGTTACATACTGTGATTCCCCTACATCTTCCATATTTGGGTCAGCCTGAACTAAAGGCTCGTAAATGTCGCATATCTTAGCCGCTAACTGGCAACCTCTTGTTTGACAACACATTCTAACCTTCATGAGGAAATTATAAGTGCTCGTAGTGGGATCGGTTATAGGACACAATTTCGTTTCGCAACAATTTTTCAACTTCTTTATTCCAGAAAGATTCAGTTTGTCGCAAGTCTGCGGGTAGCAGGTGTTTCTGGGTGGTCTAAAAAATAAGAGACAGTATTTGTATAAGTAAGCAACCATAGTCGACATTATTATTCCATATCATCAGTATGTTTCAGTTTCAGTTGAATTTACCTTATTTTTTAAAAGATTTAATGCCATCTCTATAGATAGTGTTGCAAATAAAAACCAATGCGAAATACTTATAAATGTTGTGCAAAATGCTAGCAATAATAGTTGTATAATAGTATATTATGCAATGATCATTTAAATTACCGATATTGTCTGAACAGCCAATAAATGTGAGTTGCATACACGATTTTTTGCGAGCAGTCATAATATTGAAAATTAAGTACTATAATTTACAAATTTTATTTAATAACTAGCAACAACGAACTTTCAAAATTGTTAAACTTTAAATCTGCCTTGGTCATCGCAACCGTTGTTATTGACCGAATATAGCTGTGATGTTGCATCTTTATTAGTTATTGTTATCTTGATTTAAAACGAGATAATGGGGCGACGGAAGTATTTATTCTCAAAAACAAATATTTTGGCCCGGACTAATATTCAATTGAGTATATATCCGTTACTTTTTGCGTTTTTTTGTCGTGGATTTTTGATATCCTCAACCCATACCTCCTCTTCATGTTTTAAATTTATTATTTATTTTCTTCACGTAACATAATAACATTATTTAATTAAGGGTGATTTCCACATATCCCAAGCTCACAAAGCCTACTGTTGTTTCTGGTATAAAATCTCTTGTCGCGAATTGAAACAAGATTCGACTTCTAGCTCGAGTCAATAATATAAATACGTACTCGGCCATAAATCAGTTAGTTTACGTTCTGAGACTGTTCGTCATTGTCTGCACTTTTGGTTATATATTTGTTTCTACAAGTATTTTGTTAGAATATTGCGTGTCTTGTGTATATAAACAGTACGCCAACAAAAA
>MU190683.1:22123-40916 GCA_016904865.1 Pissodes strobi | reverse complement strand
CTTAAACTACCTATTTAAAATTACGCCAAAGTAACATCAGTAATTTATAATAGAAATAAATTGAAAATAAAAAAAAATTAAATTCATTTTAATAACGCCAATATTATGAAAACGATAAAAAATTAAGTACGTATTTAAAATAAAAGAAAGTTGATGATGACCGCTTGAAGACGAAACGTCGGTGTCCAAACTGTATACCACTATTTGATAGAGAGAAAAACGTGCAATTTTACATGTTACAGAAATATTAAAGTATATGTAGATATTTGCACGCGCTTTTTTGGGCGTATGCCACAACTTTGAAAATTCATTACTATATTCTGGAGATCTAAAAGTTTAATGTTTTATAAGAATCCAGTATTTGATTCTGCGTAAAATTCTAAACAATATCTGTGTAATACTCCCTGTACCCAAAGTCAAAAGTGTTCGCAATGTTGACGTTTTATATATTATTACTATAACAGGCTGTAAAATCTAAAGCGGTCTACTGATTTCACTTTAAATAATAAATAAATAATATCTTATATAACGCAATAACAATAGGTATTACATATTCAAGAAAAATTTGGTATATTTCCATATGTTCATTTCTATAGCAACTACTGTGTAGCAAAGTATAAAGCGTTTTATTTGCTGACATAGAAACACACAATATCATGTTGAAAAATTATCCATAAAAATATATCTTAAAAACTTGTTTATATTTTTAAAAGAGTTGAATATCGGTTGAAAATGTGTCTGATTTTTCGAATAATATTCAGGTTTGTTTCATGTTTAATTGTTTGTCCTGTTAGTTCAGAAAATTCAAACAACTTTTCTAATTTAAAATATTTCAGTTTTTTCAAATAAAAAGATATCTACTGTTCCAAATATAACTGTATCTTAGAAGGTACCTAGTTACGAAACTTTAGAAGGTACCAAGTTACGAAACTTGAGTCAAATTAAGTTTACGATTATTTTCTTAACCAATGTGTTACTTTTAAGAAATATTACCAGTTACCAGAAGGCATCTATCTTCTTCGCATTTTAAAACTTGCATACTTCTATTCCTCGTAACGCAGCAAATACGTCAGAACCATCATTTGTGAGTTAAAGAGAAAAATCGATATTGGTGGCACATCACCTTGTTCTCAATTGGCTCTAGCAAAATTCTATTGTACCCTGACAGTGGCAGAGTCAAAGTGCATAAAATTACGAAGGTAATATTATGTTTATTTTTTACATTCTAGGTTTTAAACAGATTACCTATAGCTTGAATCCGCTCAACTGCTTTTTAAGACTTTGTAGTAGGCTCCTCCATTAAAAATAATTTCAATTTAAATGCAAATATTGATTCATTATAGAAATGCGGTACCACATGAAACTCCTCGCCCCCGCCCATGGTACTTTCTAAATTCTTTAAGAACCAAAATGTTCAGGACGGATAGTACTACCAACCCTCTTGGCTTGTCCTTGGTATAAGCTGCTCTTCGGGGTTGCACTTAACTGTAATTTTCGAGCTTGAACACTTGTGTTAGAAAGGGATAGCCTGAGACAAATATAATGGACTTAGACAGAGAAAGAAGAGGCAATTTGGAATCTTTCACGCTGCAAAAGCTTTTGTTAAGAGCATCTTAAAATTTGGTAGTTTTGGATTTCGAAGTTTTCAGATAGATTTATTTTTGTTGTCTGAACTTTGAACAAACACTAAGTCGCCTGTTGTTTGTCTTAGAAATTACGAATAGCATAATCTGCTTCTAAACATAAATTATCAGGAATATGACGATAACGATGATAAAATCAAAAAAGGATATGTACGTCAACAACTCAAAATCAAAATTTTTAAAAGAGCAACTGAAGCATTAATCAAACAAACAAAAAGATCGAGACTCGGTGATTGGAAATATCAGTTTGAATAGAAATGACTCAACTGTCCTAAAAAGTTGAACAACAAAGTTTTAGCGAAAAATCGTATAGGTAGTGTAATAGAGAAATCTTAATTATTCTTCGTTTAAAAAGCTATTTTTTCATAAGCATTTTTTTAGTTTGGGTTTGTTAAAGTAGATAAATATATGACAAATATTCCCTAATTAAAATTAATTATTATTTACGTTATTTTGATTATTTTGGCTATTGTAATTATTTTTATGTGAAAAACAAAATTATTATATAATAAAAGCAGGTTGATTGGAAGCAGCGGCTTGTTCTTGCTTTATAAGTCCTTGACTTGACTTTATGAAAGTTGAAGCAGACCGCATTGCCTTAAATATTTCCTGATGGTGATCTGAATCTAATTGCAGATATGTTTTTATTGAGTGGCTATTTCCACGTCTTGTAATTTTAACCAATTGCTGCTCACCAATTTCTGTTTTGGCAAAATTTGAAACGGCAGTGGCTCTTGAAGAGTGATTTGTTATTTTGACCTTTTCGACGTCAATTCCAATTGACAATGCCGCCGATTTATACCCGGGACACCACCTTATTTTGTCCAACTGGCGTGGTCTTGTACCAACCTCTGGAATTAACTTGTTGCCAATTCGGATTCGGCGTTAAAATAAACGATTGGTTTTAAGGAGGTTGCCTCGTTTGCTTGTTATTAATATTTCTTCATTGGTGACGTTTGGTAATAACTTACTATCTACCAAGTTTTTAGAAATACCTTGAGCAATTTTAGAAAAACTGGATTATATTCACTTGGTTTTCCTTGATAATCCTTTTCTTCTACAAAATATTCCACGCATGCTAAAGCCAACGCTCTAAGCCAACTCATGAACAGCAATATGAAAAAACTACCTTTGCAGACCCTCAATCATTTTTTAAAATTCTGCTGGTGGTGGTAAAGCAAATGAACTTGTTTTTCTCTTTCATGAATCTTTTTGCAACTGGCGACGACGCTTAGCATTCTTGCGACTTGTGCGTTTTCAAATTCTAAGTCAGAAAAGGACTTGAACTTGCTATTGAATCTTCCAACAATATGTTCTTGCAACTGTTTGGAAGTGGAGCTCCATGAAAATTTCACTACACTCTCTTTGTAGTCTTTCGAGTTCTGTTTGCGCATATTAAACCCATAGTCTTGAAAAATAAGTGCCAGTTCCTCTACAGGTATATCTGCTATACCAAAATCATACGATTTTTCTAAGCAAAAGTTAGTAAACTGCCTCCAAATACTTAACTTGGTTTGCTTAGTGTTCGCGGGTGTTAACTGCTGAATCTTCTGTAATTTATTAACCGAAACGAATAATTTTCCTTACGTCGGCGTCGCACCACAAAGTAACTTTCAAACTCAAATACTTTGTAAATTACAGTTTTACCAGAGTATAACAAACCAACGAGTAGCGACAGCTGGGGGACCAAATTTTGCTGCGCATGTGCGAAATATGAAGTCCTTCCGTCAAACTGACTTTTGTTGTAGCGCGTCAATTACGAATTCTGATAAGTGCGTTTTAGTTTTGAATTGTGTCGTAATTTCCAAATTTTAAAAGGGAATAAGTGTATAATCATGCCGGGTATTTCTTGTGCATATTGTGCCTGTTCAATTAGGTCTGGAGATGGAAAATCTTGCTTCAAATTTCCTCTAAAGATTATCACCGGTAAGTACATGGCTACTAACACTAATCCTCAATATAATGGTTGTTTTTTTATATTTAAATTAATTGTTAGTAATTGCTCTTGAAGAATAGATAAATTTTGATACAGGAGTATTAGTGGTGAAAAAGTACAATTATAAGTGATAAATTGAATTCCAAAAGACGTAAGGTACATGTAATGTGTATTGCTAGACTGTTCTAAGTTTCAAGTTTTTTTTTCATCCAACAACATATTGAGCAAAAAATTTCAAAAGTAGAATAATAATGCACCCGTATATTTGCTTAAAAAATGGTCTTTCTTATTTAAAGTATGTTCCTATAAAATTTGTTATGCTGTTCTCACATGAAGAATCTTTGGGCAATTTCCAGCAAAATAATTCTATTGTAAAGGAATTAAATTATTCCGGCCTGTATTAGTTTGTAGAAGTTATTTGTTGTAAGGCCTGGGTTTTATGTTTAGTAGGCCTGACATTTTTCATAGTAACCTAAAAAGAGAACCTAACCAATGAATTCAACGATTTCTATTTACTATTTGGCGGAAAAGGAAAAATAGAATAGAAGAGCGGTTCGGTTTGTGTAATCACAAAATATTTTGTGTGTGTAATGTATAGAGTTTCTCTCTAGCATAACGTGTCTTTAGTGCGTTTGAATTACAGATGTAATATTCGAGTTTAAATCATACCCTAATTTGCAGTAAATCTTCCCGAATCTTCGGAACAACAAATTTGGGTGCATAATATTATATATTTTGGAGAGATTATGCTTCTGTTTATCAATGTCGGCTACTATTGTATAAAAGACAATGAAAAGGAGTTTACTACAAACAAAGGCTTAAGGATTTTTTGAAAATAGACAGAAAAACATCATTGTAGGTTGGCCCCTCAATAACAATGAGCTAGTTGGGATTATGGATATTTAGGCATCAAGTTGGGAACAGTTATTTGTTGCCAAAAAAACTTACCTTAACCAATAATTCCAAAAACAATAATTAGTATCTTCTTAAACAAAAATTCAGGTTATCGTCAAAAAAGAAATTAGCAGAATTGCTATTTGATTCTGTTTCTAACACAGTAACTAAATCAGCATTATTTAGTTCTATTATGTGATGACCCAACCTCTTAAGAGACATATTTTCTTTTAAGATTTTTGTTAACTTTTAATTTGTTTCTTTTTTTTTTTGTTTTATGCAAGTATAGCATCCATATATAAAGGCTGTCTCAATAAGAACTGACTATTTTGTTATTTGGATACAACGAAAAGCTAATGGAATATTTTGAACTTTATGCCTTTTATTGTAAATCTTAAACATGGCAATTAGGTATGAAATATTATAATATATCTCAAATGACCACCTCGGCAAGTTCATAGACGAGTTTATATCGATAAACTTATAACAAAATTACATCACACTTGACGTTTGGAGGTTTTGCTCTAAGTACTCTAGTTTTGCCAAATGTGTAGATGTTTAATTCAAGTCCACTTACATTTTGATTGCGAATTATAAAATATATCACATGCAGAATTTAGCTGGCATTCCAAAACTGCAATAATATGTGCCTTGACGTGTTATAAATGCTTCATTTTCTGGGTATAATGGCAAGCTTAAAATCTCTACCCCTCCTGTATTGTAATCAAAAATTGCAAAATGACCAAGCTTGTGTTAAAAATAATTTTTTTAAGTTTTATAAATTACAGTCATCATAGGTAGATCTAATGAAATTTTTCTTTCAGTGTCAAAGTCTGGACAGAAGCTTCTATTAGAAGTGATATACTGGATAAACCAGTTAAACAGATGATGGCATATAGACTATGTGAAGTTCTCTTTGAGGAAATGTATTTTTTTAAGATAACCTCTGCAAGAAAGCACTTCGTACTTGATTCAAGTCCTACAATATTTGGTAAATATCTACAGTGGGTATTTAGGAAAAGTCAAGATTCATCTCAAGAACCACCAAAGAAAATCAAGATCCTTGCAGGTAAATCTTTATAGCAATTGTTCATTGACATAAAAAAATCAAAGAATCAGTATTGTTTCTAATGGCACAAACTGTTACAGCTATTTCGTTTGTCTAATGATTATGACTGAATTTAGCAACATCATGTTGAATTCCATGAGTAGAAAAATTTAATTGGTTGGATTTATTATTTACAAGTGAGTTATAAAACAGTAATTACCCTGATAGGTACTCAAAATTCAGATATTTCACCTCATCCTATAATCACAATAATTCAATAAACAATATGTACTAAAAACACTACCGGTTTTATGAGTTATGTACCCAATAGAAAGTATCTACTGGTCACATAAATAGTTCCAGTTTTTATCTGAGTTATACTAATTGATATTTGTCACACTTTATTGGTACTAACATGATATTGTTTGACTGCAATTAAATAGCCTTATGCTTGTTGTTAATACTGTATCAACAATACCTTCATTATTATTATTATCACTTTCAGTCCTAATATTTCAAAAGATGAAGAAACAAAATGGGTGAATTTGGATGATATTCAACCAATCAACATAAGAAAAGATAATTCTACCTTCTCATCTGTCACCAACTATACATGCTGAAGAGCTGCAATGTCAACTAGGACTACATAATAAATCAATATATAAGGCCCTTGAAATCAAAATGAAGACAATGACTGATAAGTATAAACACTGCATCCTTTGTACCGATAGGTGATAAACTTCGTGCTGTTTTAGAAGATTGTATTTTAAATTTAAAGTATATATATTTAAAAGTGGAAGGCATAGCAAGTGACATGGGCTCGAACTTTATTGATTTGATTTAATGTCTAGAAATTACACCTAAAAATACAGAGTTTCAGGTAGGAGGTGAGAATATGTTCTATATTTTTGACCCATGTCATATAACTAAGGCCACCCGCAGTAACTTAAGCACACCTTTTGCTTTCAGGGTAGAAAAATGTCTTGGTCATTTATTAAATGTTTCTATAATTCCGATAAAAAGCAGTTCTACAGGTGAGCACCTAAACTCACTAATTCTCGCCTTAATCCCACAACTTTTGAAAAATGAGAGTGAGTTATGCCGCTCAACTTTTGGGCGACTCGACTCAATTGCCAGTGGTATGAATACATACATGAGTTTGGGTGCACTTCCAAATGAAGCTTTTGCAACAATTTATATTGTAGAAAAATCTAGTAATCTGTTTGATACCTTGAACTCCTTATCATTAAATAATTCTTATAAATTTAAGAATGTATTTGACAGATCTGATTCACAGTTGGAATTTTTAAACGAAGCTTTGGATTTTTTGCCAAATTTAAAGGTATTAAACAAAAATGGTCAAGATTATTAAATGTTGGTCTATTACAATAAGATGTCTTCTCAATTTATGGCAAAAACTTTTAAACTGTTGGTATAAATATCTTAAAACCAGAAGACTGATTGTTTAGAAAATTGCTTTGGAAGTGTAAGGCAAGAGGGAGACAATTGCATAAATCCCACACCAATACAGTTTCAAAGTGCCTTCAGAAAATTATTTTTGCGTATTTATTTCCACTCACATCACATGAATTGTAGGGAGGATTTAGATGATGTTCTCATTATTTTAAAATCCATGGACATGGTAGAAATTATTAATAAGGAGTCTGAAACATCAACTGCAGCAATTTCCTTGCCTGATTGCAATTACCGTAAAGAAACCGTTTCAACACAGAATGCTATCATGTCTGTGGATATTTAATGAAAAGGTGTCTGGAAGTACATTCATGTGACATTTGCTATGCTTTTAGCAGAGAATGTACTAGTATTGATGTAGACAAACTTCTGTCTCATTTTAAAGCTTTTAATGTAATTAAAGGTACTTTAGTGGGTTCATTTTATATACAGCCTTGAAAGTATTTTCAACTAGCAGTTTAAGAACATATGTACAGGCGAAAAAAATTCTAATTATTTAGTGAATATATTTGAAAAACTTCAATTTCTCCATACCTGTTCAAATTTTCCCAAGCTGTTTGTATTAAAACTATTTATAAGACTAAAAATATTTTATACTATCAAATTTAATAATAGACATCTCAAATGTAATAGTTCTCATAAAAAATGCAATCGGAAATCCAAAATCCTCACACATGTATAGTTGAAAAAAAATTATTGCATTTTTCATTTCATAACAATTTACCCTCATTTATGAAAACTTATGTATGTATGTATGTAAATAGTAGCGTTTAGAGCTGTGTGTGTTCTCTTGAAGCAATTTTTTTTAAGTTATTTGATCTAGATATGGTATTGTTAATTTGTGCTCATTGCTTTGAGTAATATTGTATGGTTTATTAGTAGGGTTATGTAACGGTAAATTGTTTCCATAATGTTTATTTATAAAGCTAAATACTAGCTAGTTAACCGAAGTTCATGTCCCTGGGAAGACAGTTCAAGTTTTATCCCTTTAAATGCTTCTGCTAGGAATTTTACCGAATATCTGTCAACAGTGTAAATAGAGTACAGAGACGGAGGAGGATCGAACAAGGTCGGCGGGAATGTAGGTGCTCTCTTACTCTTTACAAGAGAGGTTGCTAATGTTAGACCATCATTCAGTAATAGTTTTTTTTTTCGAGCCATCCCTTAGGTATAGAGGACATAGTCAATCATCCCTCCCTGGGATGGCTTAGTCCTGCCTTTAGGTGGTAATTTTTTATTTTTGGTTGTACACGTATGTCAAAATTTGTTTACTAAACTTTGAAATTAAACATTTTTGTTGCATTTCTGCCGAATTAAATCTACGCCGCAAATTTACTTTCAATAACCTTTGATTAATAAACGTTGTTAGACTAGTGAAAATTGTTGTCTTTTATTTAAATTAATAATTTAACACCATTGTCTTCATAATAGTGGGTATGAGGGTTAGAATCCCTTAAGGCAACTCTGGTAAGTAATTAAGTACTCCTGACTTACATCTCCTTAGCCTACAATCAATAAAAACTTTTTGTTTGTGCTGTAGCAAGTTTTAATTTTCCTCCACATTTCAATGGTTCCAAAAATATACCCAATACCTTTGTAAATATGACTTATCGTAATTTAAAGAAATTGAGTACTATTAATAATAACAAGAAGTTGCTGAAACTAGTACAATAAGAAATGTCTATTTGAGAACCGCTGAAAACGTCGTACAATATTATAATTTTCTACTACCTATCAAAAACCGCTGCTACACCTCTTCAATAGCCTCCAAACCAGGCGGGTGTAAGCTCAAAGTGCTTTATTTAGGTTAAAAATTGACACATCAATATCTTAACATGATAAATGAAATCATGAAATACAGAGGGGTTTATTTTCCTCTCAACGCGCCCTCATTAAAGGAAACTAAAAATTTAAATAAAATCCCAAGAAACGATTGAGATTCCTTTATCAATAAATCGTAGAAGAAATATAAGTAATATATATTTTTATAATGAAAGCTTTCAGAAATTATTATCGACAAGGGTGACAGGAAGTAGGAAAAACCATTATATTATAGAAAAGCTTTACGGAATCGGATTCAAATATGAAAAATGATCAATTATCCACTTCAAATTTTTTATAGTGTAGTCGCAGAGTCGCTTCCTTTCGAGTCACTTCATGGTTTGAGCAGTTTACAAATATGAAGTCCATCTGTCATCGGCTCTGCCGGAATCGGTCCCTTGAACATCAAAGGTGCCGACGCTTTATGTCGCTACTCGTTGGTTTGTTATACTCTGGTTTTACTTTCTTACCATGACAATTGACTTATACCAAGAAAATCAAACTTTCTATGTTTTGATGATGTTTTGTCGAAGGAAAAAAAATAGGCATTGGAAAAAATCAATCGTCGTCTTCGACGAGCTCGAAAATATTTCGGGACATAATTTAACCTCTTGAGTATTACTAGTAAAAATTAAATGTATTAGGTGTGTCTGCGATAAATTTCGAGGTCGTTTAGGTATGGTGCTCAAATAGAGTAATGCCGGGAACAGGGGGTTTTAAAATAGTTTGCTCACCATTTTAGATATATGTATTGGTATTTCTATAACTAAGCGGGCGAATAATTAACGATAGAATATATGTTTTTATAAAGTAAAGAGGGTCTTGCAACGATATGGGATATGGGGGATGGATTAATTACGATCAGTCCAATTTTAATATAATTTCACATTTTTTCAGTAAGAGTGACTGTCTAGAGAATTTTTAAGGTCGAGAGACCCAATGTTCCAGTACTTCACATTTTCTTATATAGATACACTGTGGATCTTGCAAAAATGTGAAAATGAGTTTCATGCATTGCGTATGTAATGTTAAGGGTTTATTAGTCGAGCTAATGTCGCAGTTTATTGAGGCCTTTGTTGGAACGCTTTAGACAAGGCCTTACATACTTTAATAATGATGGTTAGAAAGTAGAAATAAAAAATCTAACATTAAATACACCAAGTAATAATTGAAACGTTAACAACAAAAAATGTTGGCCTAAGCTTAAATAGCTGTAACTTCAAACATAATGGATGTTTTATGTAAATTGAGTCAAAAATTAAACACGGTGGAACAACAAGGCCAACTTTTTCATCTGACTTTACCTATACCCGTGTAATTTTTGGAGCTTTAGATAATTGAATTACTGGCCTTTTTAAAAATTAAAGTCTTACCTCGGGAAGTTTTTGATTTTTTTTACACCTTTCCTGGTTTCGAAGAAAATGTATATATAGTTATATATTTTTTGTCATACGCTCCCAAAAATAGCTATTTCACGGACTCATTTGAGTCCGTAAAATGCTTCTTTTTAGGCCTCGTCCCTAAAAGTCGTCGTGGCAACCTTTACGGACTATTCCAAAATTCCTGAATATGTCTAAATGTCAAATTTTGAATGACATGACAAAATTGTCAAATAGTTGCTACGATATCAAATTCTAAGCTAACTTTGTCGTACATTATGATATCAAAAATTATGGTAAATTTGCAAATTTAGGCGTTCTGAAGAATTGCAAAAAGCGTATATATAAAAATTAAATTTTGGGAGCGTATGACAAAAAATAGTGTTTGTCACACGTACCTAAAAGAAGCTTTTCAGGACTCATCTGCTATTCCGTCAGCAATGATTCGTCCTGAAAAACTCCATTTTAGGTACTTGTAACAAAAATAACTATTTTGAAAATGCTACAATGTTTAATGTAACGATACTGAAGTTAAGCCTTTAGTAAAATCATGATACGTCAATGGTTTAAAACTGTTAAATGCATTCAAAAGAAGTTATTTTTGTGCATAAAGTTCACGCAGAGCGTCTACATAATATGTAAGATTCAAAAAGTACACAACGGGTATAGACAACATATCACAATTTTATTTACTAAATGAAATGAAATATGTTATATATTATTTGTTACAATTAATTACAAGATTTATAAATATATAACAGATATAGAAATTATTTCCCAGCGTGAAATAATGCACCTAGGTAACTAAATACCTGTATGTGCACAGTACCAGTAGTTAGTAGTATAATAAATGTACTTGAAAATCAATAACTACATTTTTCGACACTTTTACGGGGTATCTCGCTTAATTTTAAAGATTGAGGGTTTTCGCGACACTGTGCTACTTTTTTGCGTCAACAAAATTGTCATAGCCCTCTTGGTTTTTGAGACATCAGGTTAATTTGAAAATTATCATTTTTAACACACGGGATCTCAGTTGTCTTTTAACTTATTAGATAGCTGAAAATTGTTGTTGGTCACTTCGGCGCCGCGGTCAGAAAAATATGAAGGTAGTCTTATTTTCACAGGACACCGATTGGATATGGGACAGTTGCGCGCCGGTGCTTATACGTAAACTGCAGACGCGATAGGATCTCGCCATAAGGCGACTGTAATATAAATGTCTTTGCATCTCATGCGTTGGGTTAGTTTGGGTTAGTTTTTGTTGGGGTAGTTTATTTGCTATACTTAAAAATGATTTAATTAATGATGGATCATTTACGCGACCAAGACCGAGAGTATACCATAAGGAAAATCAAGAAGTAGATGAGACCAATGTTTTAGCCATAGTAGAGGCAAATCCATCAACATCATGTACGCAGATATTGAATTCATTTAAAGTAAAGCAAATATTAAAAAAATATTTAAGTTTAGACCCTACAAAGCACATATTCTTCAGAACTTACACCCTAGGGATGCTGAACTTCGGCTAATTTTTTGCAATTAGTATCTAGAAAAAATTCAATTAAACTGACATTTTGCTCGTTCAGTAATATGGTCCTATGAGGCGTATTTCTCAAGTGCTCGCATTTTAAACCAAAACAATACTAGACACTGGCACCAAGAAAACCCTCACCTCATATTTGAGCGTGAGCTGCAAGGTAGATTCGGCTTCAGCGTCGCATGTTTCATTTTGGGTGGACAAATAGAATAACAGAATTTAAACAAAATCTTTCAGCAGGTCAGTACCTACTTACAAAACAAAGTTTATGCCAAGCGCCACTGCAACCCATCTCAACTTCGTGAAGCCATTATGGTCGCATTTCAAAATTTACAAAGACGTCCAATAATACTCATGAACGCTCTGAAACGAATAACCAAAATATGCGAATTATGTGTTAGAGAAAATGGTAATAATTTTTAACAATTTCTATAGCCATTAAAAAGTGTCTATTTAGGTTGTTGTTGTTAATGTATGTTATATAAAAAACTTAAATTATTATTAATTATTTACACTGTTAAATATTTACGTAGGTACGTTGTTGGGTTAATAAAAAAATTTGTTTCAAGTTCACTTCAAAACTTCTTCAGAATAAATAATATCCAAAAATGTTTCTTTTTTCATCAGCGCTATTATTATCATTAAATACCATAATGTATTTGGAGAAAACTGTAGTTTATTCAGTTAGTTTTGAAAAATATATTATATTCTATATTTTTGGAAATCCCAGAAAATATCTAATTTAACTAAATAAAAATATACAGGGTGTCCCATAAAAAAATATATGTTGGCTTTATAACTTTAAAGGGGATGGCTCTAGAAAAAAACAAACTACCACACTGAATACTAAGGAGAGAGTTCTATAAGAAAACATTTTCAGCTATCTAATAAGTTAAAATACAAAAGTGATAATTTTCAAATTCATCCGGTTTATCAAAAACCAAAAGGGCTATGAAATTCTTGTTGACGGCATTTTAGTTTCACAAAAGAGTGGAACAGTATCGCGCAAACCCCCATCCTCTGTCTTTAAAATTAACTGATACCGCCTAAAACTGTCGAAAAATGGACAATATGTACACTAAAGGAATAAAAACCAGAGGTACTTCACCAAATCAATATAGCACATGTAAGTCACAAACAACCACCTATCAACTAGACCTCATCAAAGTACCTACAATCCAATAACAATATATCCTTAAAAGTTTCTAAATTTGTATATATGTAATCACTGAATGTTATACATTTTTTAGGAAAATTTAAATGTCTTATAATATGTGGTGGTAATAAGTTATACATTTTGGATGCAAGAAAAAATATTGGTCTTAGTTTCTTTGTTATGGAAGTAACTGGTGTTTCCAGGTGTTTATTAACATTAATTCTTGTTTAGTATGGATGGCTTATAAAATTATTACATTTATTGGACTTGTGAACATATACGCAGATAGACAGACAATACGGTGAAAGCACATCAAAAACCTTCCTTGAGGAGAGCAAAACAGTAGAAAAACGGTAAATTATTTTTAATATATAATTTTGTGCATTTTTTCAACTAGATAAAGTGTTTTGGTATAGTACATCCCAAACAACCACTGCATACATTAGTAATGACTCAACAAGTCCCTTATACACCATGATTAAAAGCTGCTAATTTAAAATTTCTCTAATTGTACAACATTTATATATTAACTTTCTGATGTCTTATTATTATTATTGTCTTATTTCTGATGTCTTGTTATTATTATTGTACAAGCAGAAAAAAGGAATCTGGTATTTTAATAGCTTTTCAGATCGGCGAATAACTTCTCGAACTCCATTCGGCATACTGTCTACCAAATTATTTTAAAACATTGAGGGAATAGCCTCCTTTTCTCGCTTGATAAATGCTATAGCCAAATCATCCATATTATCATACCCATTGCTTTCTTGGAACAATCGTGGCTTTAAATAACTCCATAAATGCCCAATTAGAGTCATATCCGGCAACTTCACAGGTCACTTCATTCGTTGAATATGTCCTTCCCTTAGCAAGTCATTAGCGATTCTGGCCCGATGCAGATAAGAATTTTCATCAACCAAAAAGAAAATCATTGCCAAAATTCCTCGCAATGGAAAGGACAACCTCTCTTACGCACCTGTCACAATATATAACTGCATTCATATTTTCTCCATTTAATACTACCAACTCTATGCTTCCATTTCTATACATTCCATCCCATACAACACCACTTAGCACAAAGGTCACTCTTATTTCCATAATCTCCTCTCTCTAGCACTCACCTCTTTCTCTCCATATCATAATTCGCCCATCAGATATATACACATTAATTCTACTCTCATCCACAATCAAACATCTCTATCAATCAACTATCTCCCAATGTTCATGTTGCCTTGCCCTGTTCCTTAGAGCAGTCCGATGTTCGGACAGAAGAAGAGAACAGGCTGCTTGCCTTCGAGTTCTAAGATTTATCTCGTGGAGTTGTTGGCGAATTCATACAAGCGAAATTTTTAAAGTGAAAACTTCTTTAGGGCCGTTTGGGTGAGACTCGATAAAACGAAACGAGGAAACGCTCGATGAAACGGAAACGAGGAAATGGAAAAAGCGACACCAATTTTAAAATGTCTTTAGCGCCATTAGCCGGCTAAGAATGGGAGTGATCTGAGACTCGATGGATCGTATGAAACAGAAACCAGGAAACGAAAAAAATTACACCGATATACAGGTATAGATCTATAGGATGCAGCCTGCTAGAGAATGAGATAAAACACAGTTATACAGTTGTTACATATTTATTTGTCAAGAGTAAAAAGTAAAAAGTAGTTGTCGTCCGATCACTGAAGTTAAGCAACACGGGCATAGTTAGTACTTGATAGGTGACCACTTGATTTAGTTTTATGATGGTTTCACTCTTACCGCGTGTGAACTGTTTTTAATTTTATATAGTTTTTAATATCACTCTGCTGAAGTTTTCACTTTTGTCATGCGGTTTTAAGCACACTCCTTTTTTTAATTGGCTGGCATTTAGTGCTCCACGTTTATTGACGGACATGGCAAGGTAGCTCTTCCCGGGGGCTTGCCTCGGATGGTGTTTGTGTGCTCTTGTAAGTAATGTTCTTGTTTTCCGCTGGAGATTTTCAATGTCAGTGCCGGTCCATGCTACCAATCCAAACGAGTATCCAAGAACTGAGACGGCGTATGTATTGATAGCCTTGCAGAGATATTTGCTGTTAAGTTGAGCTTTTGCCAAACATTTTACCCTTCTAGTAAATTCTTCTGCTAACTCAGCCTTCATTGCGCCATGTGATAATGTTATCAAATATCAATCTATTCCGCTCCATTTATTCTACCTATTTATCAATGGTTTTCAATGCTCGGTATAATTATCGGCAATGACATCTATCTGTGAATGGATATATTTTGCACAATTAACTTTAAGGAGAACAGGTACGCAGATTTGTGTCTTTAATTTATGGATTCGTGTCGGTGCAGATCGCTTGATTGTGGGAATGCCGTCTCTTAGGAGACGGGCTTATCTGGTATAGTTAGTAGATAATTGAAGAACGTAGAGTGTTGTTCAATGCCTGTAATCTACAATAGATTGCTGCATTTAGCGTATGTTGAATGTTTTCTTAGTTTGACGCCGAGTTTCCTACAACGGTTGTCACGTGTATGTAAGTTGCCCAATCCAAGCGTTGAAAATTAAAATAGGTAAAACGTACAAATTTTGAAAAGAAGGTCATATCATCTTGTGTGCAGACGTTGGCACGGTAAGTGGTATTAGTTTCTGATCTCAAAATATTTTATTCATCCCGCATATTTTTCAATAATATTTTTATGTGTTAAATACATTAGTAATAATTGTTTCCAATTCACTGACTTATATTTGGCTAAAGCGTGAATTTAGCATTTTTATATTGCCCTTTCGAGTGTTTGACGATTTCAGCAATCTTAATTTTTTATGGTGACCTTTAAGTTTTAATATCATTTTTTTGGTGGATAATTGCGTATCTTATCGGTCAAATTCGTGTAATTTGATAATGGTTTAATCCAAATATATAGAGAACGTAATTATTTCATCGTTTAGTGGTCATACATATGATTTTACATATTTTCATTTAAATTGACCAGTATTACCTGGAAAATTCTCAAAGCGAATTTTATATTTTCCTGTAAAAGGTAGTTAATTGAATTTGGGTAGAATTTCGCTGAATTCTCTAGTATAGTAGTATTGTTGATCATAGTTTTTCAGGCATATTTCATTAATCTTTCAGTTTATTTACAGTGTTATTTAATCATAGTTATTTACCGTATGATTTAAGTCCTGATTATATCTGCTGTAATCAGTAAATTTTCAAGTTTTCAACCTCTTATGTCAAACTGAGGTCCACAGGATACTCTTCTGTATAATTTTTATTAGCAGTATACACTGGTCTAAGGCGTTTATTATTTTTTTACATGTAAATACCGCTGGATGAAGGAAACCTCTATTGTCCACGTCGCTGTGCCAGACCTGTAGAGGGAGAACCATACGCTAAGACAACCTTTTTGAAGACCTACATCAGCTCAAGTCAGCTAAACTTGGGAATAGGCCGAAGCAGGTTTCTAGTAAATGTCCCAATACGGTTGCATGGTTATAGGATAGTCGTACAAAATAGGTTCGGAGTGGTAAAGTCAAAAAAATTGTGAAGACCAATTAAATTTATTAATCTTTAATAATAAAGTTAATTTCATTTTTATCATATAACAAGCTTATTTATAAACCGTATCTCAAGTAACATTTGTAAATTAAATTTTCAAAAATCAATTGTATTTGATAGCATTTGTAATCTAATTTTAATTATATTGATCTCAATTATTGTATTAATAACTGCAGTGCACATGGTACTATAACTTGTAATTTAATCATATAGTTAATATATAATTTGTTTTTAAGTTGATTTCCTTGATTTATCCCAAGTGGGGCCTTAATATAAAAATTTAATCACCAGAGGAAATAACTTAACTCACACCCTCAAATAAACTAAATAAATTAACTTTTGCTCTATCTTTATAAATTAGCTGAGCTAGATATTCATTACAAAGTGGCACACCAATTAGTTACCACAAATGACAGAGTCGATTATGAGTTGCTCTTTGCACATTATTCAACCCTTAGCGCATCCTTTCTGTTGGTCAGTAATGATCTTGTTTCGCTCACAGTGGGCATATAGCCGATGCGCTAAGCAGGTTGTTATCACTTTGTTCGTTATTGGGAGACACGTGATTGGTCGGTACTTGGATAGATCCTGCGTGGTTTCCGGGTCCTTTGATAGAAGGTATATGGCACCCTGAAATAGAAAGCGTGGCATATTTTCAGGATGGGCGATTACGTCATTAATTAAACTTGTTAATTAAGCCAGTAGTTCTGTGTTCCATCTGGGCCAGGTGCCCTCCAGTTATGGGTATCTCTGATGACGTTTGTAATTTATGTTGTCGTAAACGGCTCGGCAGGCATTTGGCCGTATTCCTGGTAGGTACGGCGCTGCCCCGCAATCCAGCCTTCTTCAACGTTGCACTGGGCCGGTGTTTCCAACTGGGGAATTTGTTGTTCGATTCTCTAGCCCTCGTATTTATTGCTCTGTAGAATGTTTTTTTTTCTGATCGTTGGAATAAGACATTATCTCGTTTTCTTTTATTACTCGATTTGTACCTCTTTAAACGCCCTGAAAATATAGATAATTTTTGTTTTAGATTGTCAAGACATTGCTGGTCTGTTTGGTTTTCTGGATCATCACGAGCATGGAACGCAAGCTTCCAGCCTCCCTACTCCATTGATGCATTCTTTTAGCCTTCCTATATCTCTTCGTATGCCATTAATCCTAGTATTCAATCTTCTTTCCCAATGAGGTGTTTGTGGCTCGTCCACTGTTTGCGCCGTTCCCTTTGTTCGTACTTTAGTTCCCAGGATTCGGGCAATGGCCCTTCCAGCGCAGTAGATTAACATATGGAAGTGATCCAACGTGTTCGCCTGGGTGATATAGTTTGGCAGAATTCGGTTGTTCATAATAGTAAGGGCCATTCCTAGTTTCTTTGAGGGGTTTACCCTAGGTAATGGTGGTCGGTGCCATTGTACTCCACAATTAGCTTTCTCATCTCTGAGAGGAATGTTTCGAATAATGCTTCGGTGTCCACATTGTGTCCATTTAGATCATGTTCCCCACCGTTCAGCTGTTGCTCTGCTACTCAGGCATCCCACCCACATGTCCAGCATCTCCGTCCTGGTCACCATTCTCGGTAATATCATGATTCTCATTATCTCCGTTGTTATTGTGCAAGTTTAGCAGTTCGCATTCTACTCCTTGTTGGATGGTGTTAAGTCTCGCAGCTGGGATGTAATTGTTTCTGATGATACCACGATATTGATCTGCCACTCTCTGCTCTGTTACATGCAGATCTGGATAATATATGCAGAATTCAGTATGCAGTCCTTGTCGATAGCCGAAGGTCTCTCGTCCTACCTGTGTTACCCTAAAATAGATACGCATTATTGATTCATTCATGGACGGTGTCCATTTCATGCGTCGTCTGGGTAATCCCGCCTGAGGGAGCGCTGGGTGAGGTTCCTGCGCAGCACCCTCAGCGGGCGGTATCTGGGTTTTTAGGTGACACCTGTGTCGTTGTTGTTGTTGTGGAGCTTGTAGCTTCTCTGCAGCAGGGGCCCGCCTCCTCAGCACCCTGCCACCGACGACGTCCCGCAAGTTGTCATGTCCAGCGCCGGCTCCAGACATGCCCTGGCGATCCCCAAACAGCGACCTTTCTCCGAGGCTTCGGTTGATCTCCATTTTCATGGGTGTCCCCCTTTAACGCAGGGGATACGGCATTTTTTACCTACTCCCAGGTAACTCGGACCCGGGGGGACGTCACGCCCCAAAGCAGCCGAACCATAGTTCGACTACCCCCGTGCGGGGTTATTATTATTATTATTATTATTATTATTGTTATCTTTTGCGTTACCTACATATATAGCTGCTTGGCGTAAACTTTATGTACAAAAATAACTTCTTTTGAATGAATTTTAATAG
>MU190683.1:0-12123 GCA_016904865.1 Pissodes strobi | reverse complement strand
TTTTTTAATTTGACCTATAAAAGTTTCCCTTTTACTGATAATAGCCCTTTTATACCTTAGATACCATTTGCATAATGGATTACTTTATGAACTCAAATAATTGAATTGAATTCGTATTTTTTTAATTATTTACATATTGTCAATGCAATAACGAACTAGTATGACATGAAAGTTTGTATGCACGACGGTATTAATAGATGTGTACGCCCTCGGGCTACTTATAAACCGTCTGGCCAGAGGCCCTCGAGTTTATAACATTGTCGCCCTCAGGGCATAAACATCTACTTAATTCCATTGATACATAAAAAACTATTAAAAAATTCATCAACAATGGAAGAAACTGAGAATATAGCTTCATTTGTCAAGAGGCTCACAGTTTTTGTCGAAAATGGTATAACCAGCAAGAACCATTTTGGCATATTTCAACAGCGAGCTTTATAGTTATTTATGTACCAAGGGTATTAAGTAGATGTTTATGCCCTGAGGGCGACAATGTTACAAACCCGAGAGCCTCTGGCCAGAGGGTTTATAAGTCGCCCGAGGGCGTACACATCTATTAATACCCGTGGTGCATACAAACTTTTATGTCATACTAGTTCGTTATTGCATTCACAATATGTAACTATTTAAAAAAATAAGAATTCAATTCAATTAGTTGAGTCCATAAAGTAATCCATTATGTAAATGGTATCTAAGGTATAAAAACACAATATTGTACTGGTATGACATAAAAAATATAATAGTTCTTTGACATGAACCAAATATTCTGCGTTGAGGTCGACTATAAATTTATCAGAAGGAATAGATGTAAGCAAATTTCCGAATATTGTTCCTTTTCCCAAGGGGAAATCAGAAGAATACCGTCCAAAAATTCCTTAGTTCTTTCCAAAAAACAAATGGAAGAGTTTCTTATAAAAGCGATCGCTAAAGGGCATCTATTTAATAAGTTAGGATTGTAATTATTACGCGTTTTAAAAATGTATTTTTAATTATTATTTTGTTTTAAGTTGTTCTCATTCTTGGTCTCTCTGGGTCGTGCAGTTGGCCAGAATTGGTAAATTTATTAATAACATCCGGCGATGATTCCCAGTTACACGTTTTCGTTAAACTAGAGGATACGAAAACAAAAGCTAATATAATGGAATTGGTGGTTAGTAAAAGTAATGAATTTACTTAAACAAGGAAAAACATTTATCTGGCTGCGGTCAACCGAGACACTCCACAACAGGGTTTTCATTAACTGCACAAAACAGAAATGTACCAGCTGGCCAGTGGGAATATACAAGATACGAAATGTGCAAGCTATCGTTAATAAATATTTAGGTTTACGAAACTCTTCTTCTTTTACAGAATATGGCTTCAGGTGCTCGTCAAATACTGTATTAACCAAGAGCGGAGTGACTATGGAAGGAATTAAAAGGCATGGAGGTTGACGGTCTTTGACAGTAGCGGAAGGCTACATTGAAGCATAGGAAAATTCCAAAACTGCCGTTCCAAAAAAAAATTAAGAGAAGATTCCAGTAACAAGCCTTCCACATCAGTGCCGAAGGTTAGGTAGAGGTCGAGTGCTGAAACGTTTCAATGATGTCATCTCCATAGTTCAATTTTTCAAGCAACGCGATGAACCGGTTCCGGAACTAGAACATTCAATCTGGCTTAGAGATTTTGATTTTCTTGCGGATATTACAGAAAAATTAAATGAACTTAATTTGCAGCTGCAGGGAAGACAAAGAACTAGCGAAAAGTATTTCTCATATAAATTTAGCAAAAAGCTTGAGTTTTGGGAACAGAACTTAATTAACCGCAATACCAAGCATTTCCCTACCCATATTTCAAAATTAAAATCCCTACGACAGTAAATAGCATGTAGTTTCTAACTTAAAGGATAACTTAAAAATTGTCTAAAGGATTTTTACGAGACGGTGGTGTAATTTGTTTTTTCACCTTCATGGAAATTGAATCCAAGAGTACAAAATGTATCTGGCCTATAGTAAGTAAAGGAAAATATTCAGTTCTATGTCGTGTTACCTTGAAAGTGAAAGTGTTATTAAGTTCTAACTATTTGTGTTAATTCGCTTTCTCCAATATGAAGTTTATTAAGATCAAAACCACAATCGACTTGCAGCTGAACATTTGGATAATTGCATTCGAATGACCGTATTAAACTATATCGCAAACATTAAAATACTTATCGATGAGTCTGAGTGGCAGCCTGCCCATTTTTCTATTTTTTATGTTTTTGTTTAAAATAGTGCTTTACTCTTTTGTTATTTGTATTCACTTTTGCACTGCATACAGATTTTCGGTTGATAGGTATGGGTATATAGTAATGTAGTACGTATTAGTTAATATTAATATTCCTGTTTGTTTATTATTGGTATGTATTAGTTAACTAATAATATAACTACATGAATGTCGAATAAAACAATACAATCTTTCATATATGTTGACTTACATTGCTTACGGCTAAGTAGCTCACTGTTTATTCCAGAATTATCAAAGTCGCTCAACACATTGAAAAGGTTCGCAACCACTGACTTTGACTATTAATTGGGAAATGAACTGATTGAGTTCAAGCTTTTTTACCATAAGTTTTAAAACAGTGACGACGAAAATGGAAAATGTATTAGTGAGGTGAATGTATAAACTTGTCTTAGAAAAATGCATTATAGGTTGTTTTCTTAATATTGAAATGCCTTTAAGAATGCACTTGTCGCTTTTGGTCCCAAGCAGCAGTGGAGAAAGGTCATTTTGAAAATTGAAGATGATCAAAAACAGGCTTCAAACCTCTATGTTAGAAGACAGGCTTAATGCTTTAGCTATACTCAGCAATGAAAGTGACGTTTTAAGACAAAAAAGTTACGAACATATTATAAGTAGCTAATGGCTAAACTAGTTAGCCATTAATCCATTTAAACACTATGTGACATTATAGTTTTAGTTAGATTGTTTGGAAAAGTTCTATATTTGAAACCATTAAGGTATATTAGCTTAATGATGATTAGATCTTTTGCATTTTTATTAGCTCATTAATTCATCAAACTCTAAATGCTGTATAGGTATAGGATGTTCCAACGACGGTTGAACAGGGGCTTATTCTTGATCTTCCCTATATTTTTTTAGAAATACCAAAATAGCCATTCGATGTATTTTTTTCTGCTAAATTCGAAAATTAAATCAAAAAACATTTGAACAAAAGACAAAAGATTTAACGCCATGGATGAACTGCTTTTTGAAATGGACCATCCTGTATATTACTAAATTTTTGGACTCTCTAGAGAAATATAAAGCCATTTCGTGTATAATATCCTATACCTATGTTTAGGTGTTTACAAAATATTGACAGTTGAAAGTCGGGCATTTTGACAGGCTCTAAAATCTAAACTACACGAGGTCAAAGAAAACGGTTTGCACTTTCCTGTCTTAGGTTTTCATAAGCTATCGAACTACAGTAACTTTGAATTTAACCGGAAGTTAAAGTTCCTGTTATTCGCGAGTTACTGTCATTCGATAGCTTATGAAAACCTAAGATAGGAATGTGCAAGCCGTTTTCGTTGATCTCGTGCGGTGTAGATTTAAGAACCTGTCAAAGTGTCAAAATGCCCGACTTTTAACTGTTAATATTTCGTAAACAGCTAAAGCTTGGTATATGATATTATACACGAAATGTGTTTAGGTTTCTCTAGAGAGTTCGAAACTGTAGTAATATAGAGGGTGTTCCACTGAAAAAATAGTTTATCCATGGCGTAAGTCTTTTGTTTTTTGGTTCAAATATTTTTTTTGGTTCAGTTGAATCTAGCAGAAAAAAATACAATAAATGGATATTTTGGTTTATTTTAAAAATACAGTAGAAGCATCTGCTCGGTACTCGTCGGAGCACCCTGTACGTCATACGTATATTTTCTATAAATTTCTATATAGCAAAGTTTAAACATATATTTTTATAGTTTTTAATGGGCAATTGATGAAGTTGCAATCTTTGTCGGTTAATTTAAAATGCTTATATATTTGATGTAGATATGTTCTATACTGTTGTGGAGGATTCATGTTTTACCTTACAAATGTTTGGGTTTCCTCTCCACTATCGTTTTGAATTGGTTATATAGAGCACTTCAGCTCTGGCTCTAGGATGTAAACAGCACAAGTGCTAGTTTAGTGAGCCTAACGAAGCTGAAATATCTAGATAACTTGAAAACAAACCTTCAACGTTTCGGGGATCAAATCTGTCCCCGTCGTCAAGAACGAAAAAAATATAAAAATTAAAATGGTCAGTAAATGTAAATAACAGTAAAAAACTATCGCAAAAGTTTGTCAAGTTTTTGACAAAATCTATTCATGCTTTCTTCAAACGTCACAAGCTATCTATTAAAAACCAAATTAGTGGAGTATGCTAGAAAATGCTGCTTGGCCCCATTTATTATTAATAGATATTTCGACTTTTTACAAGAAACATTAAATAACCTTCATCTTAATGACAAGTCCAGACAAGTCTGAAATCTAGATGAAACCAATTCTAGGTCCCAGCAAATCGAAAATAGTAGGCAAAAGAAGCGCACCTTCATCCAGAACAACTGCAGGCAGTGGCAGAAAAAATACTACAGTGCTAATGGCCACTAGTGCTGATGGTTTTAAAGCTCCACTACTAATTATGTTCAAAGCCAAAAATATGTGGGATGATCTTCTAATGAATGATTTCCTGGAATAACGTACGCCACATCGATCACTGGTGAATGGAATCAGACATTTTTTGCGATATTTTGTCAATGCCTTATTGGGAACATTTGACCCTGATCGTCCAATAGGTACTGCTTATATATCATGGTCATGCATCATACGTGGATGAGCGTCTAATTAGGACTGCACGAGAAAATGGGGCAACCATTCTAAAATTACCCTCCCCACTCACCTCACCTCCTTAAACCGTGAGATTTGAGCGTTTGAGAACGAAGATCCCAAAAAAGAAGTTCAGCCAATTAAAAGGCAAAACATGGAAGAAAGCAAGTTTAGAAATAACATCTAATGGTTTTAGGAAAGGGGGTATTTTTCCCTACCATCGCAATGTAATCACTAAAGAACCATTTGATCCAGTTTCCTTCAAAAGGTGGGAAGAACATTTGCAGGCAAACAATCAACCTACTGCTCCTTCGTCGTTAGAAAATAATGAACCAGGTCCTTCGAATGTCAATCAAGAGCAAGAAACTATTAATTTGAAGAGCTGCTCTTATCTTCTGTTAAACTAAATAATGCTCAAGAAAAAGTAAAGAAAAGAAGAGTGGCTACAGGAGCAGAAGTCATACCGTCTGAAAATGCAATATCTTTACTGAACAATAGAAATGAGATACCAGTACTAAAACCGAAGGAAAGGTCTGACACATTTTTCGATGGTAAAGCTGTAAATGAAGAAGAAATGAAGATTATCTAACTCCGGATAATTGGGTAAGCAGGGAAAAAATAAAGAAAACAGTATGTGGGACAAATTATATCCGTTAATAAGAAAGACGATCTGCTAGACGTAAAACTTACAAAAAAGTACCTACATTAGATCTCTTTTCCTCTTGAACGTTTTCTTGGGAGGATCCCGAAAAGGTTGCTCCTATTAGCAAGAGTTATATAGTGTTTTCTCTCCCAAAGCCATCACTGACTGGAAGACGAGCACTAATCAAATTTAATGTCGATTTTTAAGCTTATAGCATACAATAATCTATATTTTTGCATAATATACTTAAGCACCATTTGTTTTGTTAAAAATAAGTTTAATAGAAATTTAGAATATTTCCTTTAGTTTAATGCACAATAAAATATTCTATATTTTTGCTTAATATACTTAAGAACCTTGTTTTGTTAAAAATGAGGTTATTAAAAGTTTTAAAAGTTTACTTTTAGTTTAATAAACATGTGTTTTGTAATGAGATTATCTTTTTTATTATTTATGTGGGGTTACACTGCTTACTAATAGGTGTTTCATCCTTGCCCCCTGTTTGTCTAAATGCATATTTGTGAAAAATAACAGTTGATTACACACTTGCCCCAAAGTTGCGAAGAAGTGTGTAGTAACAAAAAATTGTTTTTTAAAAAATATAAAACCGATATTCCTTAAAAAAAATCCGCTGCATATATGGTAAAATACATTGTCTGAACTCCAAAGAATTAGCAACAGGCAGTGGAGCGTGCTACGTTATTAGTGTAACTCTTTAGCACCATCCAAACTCGAAATTTTCTTTTTTTACTAAACACTAACCCCAGAACTCCACTTCACTTTTAACCTTTTCTAAGAAATTATGAATATTTGATTTACTCTACTAAACTGATTTTTATCATAATTTATAATATAACTGTTTTATTGGAAATCTCTCCTGTTCTGAAACAATTTTAAATGTCCTACCAACTTCCGTCACACGCACGAGCAAAAATTTCTCACGCGTTTTAAAATAAACCCAAACAATAAAATCCCTTCTTAAAAAGAACAACGTATAAGGTAAAAAAACTGCGGTCTTCCACAAAATTGGCCCAATTCCTTATAGTATATTTACCCTAATTTAGTAATATGGTCCTAAATCTATATCATACACACAATCACGTGAGGATTTATAAGTTAAGTGTGGGTTTCTTCCTACTTTCTATACCACACTTTTTTACTTAAAAAAATTACAAAGCCATAGAGGTATGGAGAATTTGACTTCTTTTTAAATACCACGTTCCGCTGCCCGAATATTCATCTGCATAATGGAAAAAACGTCAGATCAGGGGAACCTTAATTCTATTTTCCCTATATTGGCATTTTTATGGTCATTTTAGGGTCGAATTTAATCTGGAATAGGGAATGAGGCCCGGCCATCTGGCTGTTTCGCTCTTACTTCTGATGGGAGACTAATTTATTCCTTTTTAAATGCCGCAAAATATTCGATACATATAATATTATCATAGCTCATTGTGACATTTAGTAACGGAATTCGGATTGAATAACCGAAAACTTTCTAAATGAAAAATATATTCTATGGGGTATAATTTTTTTAAATCGTATTTTCTTATTGCCTATAAAACAACTTTTTAAGTTTTATTCACGTGTCACCGATAAAAGAATTACGTTTTAATGTCCTACTTGAAAGTAAAGAAATTACACTCTGCTATTATAGAACCTAAAACCTAGTCACAATAAGTTAAACGCACTACCGCATAACTTATTCTTTATAAATACAGTCCAGGGTACCATGTACAGGCTGTCCCATTTTCGATGATATTACGGGATATCTCACTTACGGGTAAAGATAGAGAGTTGCAGTTTTCGCAATACTTTGCTACTTTTTAGTGAAAAGAACGATAGTATAAACAAACTTTCTATAGCCCGCTTTGTTTCTGAGATACAGGGCGAAATTGAAAATAATGCATTTTGGACCCCCCTCGTATCTCCGTTATCCTTTAACATATCGCACTTTTTACATAGCTATAGCAATGACCTGTCAATTTTTAGCTATAAACCAAACTTTTATTTATTTTTAATGGAACACCCTGTATATTTTTCTTTCCTTTCATTGGAAATTTTATAACCTTTACAAAAATATATAATACATGATATGTATTTTAAATAATAAGCCTTAAATTCATAATTTCACAAAATGTATCTCTATATGACACTCCTGATAAGTATAGTATAAGCATTATCTTTTAAACAACAGTATTAGTAGGAGAGATTATTAGAGCAATGGAATGATAATTTTTATTGGCAAGACCTGTCAATTACAAAATTTATATTTTCTGCATAATATTGTATTTTATACGATGGCTGAAAATGAAAATTATCAATATTTTGGAAAATCCGGCCCCTACCAAAAACGTATAATATCACAGGGGCAACGTTCCTTGTTGCCTTCTTTCTGGATATCTATAAATTAAAATTATACTTAAAAAAAATAAACCCAAATAAGTCAAAAGGTAAATAAATATTAAACCTATTGAAATATAGCTGAGAAACTTCACTGGAGTTTTCATTGCTCTGTATAAAGCAGACTAACATGTCATATTTTTTTAAAATATTAATAATTTTGATTTTCAGCCATTGTCAAAAATACAATATTACACAGAAAATATAAATTTTGTAACTGACAGGTCTTGCCAATAAAAAATGACCATTCCATTGTTCGAATAATATCTGCCTACTAATTCTTATACCATTATTTAAAATACAATGCTTATACTATATTCATCAAAAGTGTCGTATAGAGACACATTTTGTGAAATTATTTATTTATTTATTTATTTATTATTTATTATTATACACCATTCCATAGTTTAAAATAAACCAATTAATGAATGGGACGTACATACATAACATAGAAACAAATACGGAATATATAATAGCTATCAAACGATATTCTAGTATAACCTAATATACCTAATTTTAACGAGAAAGTCAACAATAAACAATTAAATTAAGTCAGACTTATCTCGGCTAACGATCTTGGTGTATGTTGTACGTATTCAATAATCGGTACAAAGGTGAAAATTTACCAGCGGGGGTAAAGAATGTTAGAGTCCGTCGGGCAGACATACGAGGGACCAAAAAATCTATCTGATTTAAAATATCCAAGCAGTCCGCCTTAAAATGAAGAACGTTCTGCAGAAATTGCAGATCAATTACCGCTCGCCGATCTTGTAAGGAGGAAAACGAATAAATACTGAGTAGATTATCGTGAGGAAAGCCAGTCGCAGGATAAACACCATCAATTCTAAAACTGAGAAATTTAAAAAAACGTCGTTGGACTCTTTCGAGTCGGTTTATATGGATCCGATAAAAAGGCGACCAAGTAACCGGACCTACTCCAATTTAGATCTAACAAACGTAAAATACAGCAACTTCAAA
Organism: Pissodes strobi; assembly: GCA_016904865.1. Lineage (NCBI taxonomy): Eukaryota > Metazoa > Arthropoda > Insecta > Coleoptera > Curculionidae > Pissodes > Pissodes strobi. The sequence goes on along the minus strand of MU190683.1, from coordinate 3,266 downwards.
GTATCTGCATTGATAAAGTCACGAGAGATCTAATGACAAAGCCTAAGGCCCTAAAGGCAGATTTCAGACATATGATGGGCAAATGAACGTTTGTTGTCGAAAGTAATCCCAAGGTCGTGAAAATTTGACTCACGACCCAGTACAGTTTTGCCAACATTGTAGTCAAAGGAAATTAAAACCGTTTTAAGGGTGTATGAAGTATTTACCCGGATTCAAAGGCAAATTATTATTACGTCACCATTCGATAATTTTATCCAGTGATGCTTAAAGAGTTTGACAGACTTTAATTGACCTTATGCGGGAAAAAATTTTCATATCGTCAGCATAAAGTAAATCTCTTGCTCCCACACCATCAAGAATATTATTAATAAACAAATTAAACAATAGTGGGCCCAATAAAAAACCCTGCGGGACTCTAGACGAGACTTCAATTTCGACAGAACTTTGACCACAGCACTCAACAAACTGTTTTCTGTTATGTAAAAAAGATTGAAAAAAAAGTAACAATTTCTTTATAATCCAGCAATGTTAAGCTGATTAAGTAAAATACTGTGGTCAAGCCTATCGAAAGCCTTCGAAAAATCGGTATAAATAACGTCCACTTGGTATCTTTCATCTGGAGATTCAGCACTAAATTGCGTAATGCAAAAAGATTGTAGGTGGTCGATCTACTCCTAACAAATCCGTGCTGGTAATGTGATATTTTATTTTTAACTTGGAAAACTATTACTTCATGCAGCAGTATTTCAAAACACTTAGCAAAATTACACAATATAGACACTGGTCTATAGTTCTCGAGGAGGATTTCAGTGTGGTAATTTAGTGTACACAGTCATGGTAATTAGTGGTAATTCTAGGGGAAATTAGTGGTAATTACTGGTAATTAGTGGTAATTAGTGGAAATTAGTGGAAATTAGTGGAAATTAGTGGTAATTTTAGTAGTAATTAGTGGTAATTAGTGGTAATTTTTTGTATTTTAAGGAAAGTTTGGGGTAATAAGTAGTAGTTTTGTAATATTAAAATTATGCCATCCTTCGAATTTGCATTATTTTAGAGGACGTTATAGATTTTAATTAAACTATGTAACTAAGCTTTAAGTAAACTAAGTGTTTCTGAGTCCCTATTAGTGTCAGTTAAAAACCAGCATTCATTTTCCTAGGAGTATTTCTATTGCCTGAGAAGTGGCAGCCTTGCAATAGTTTAACATCAATAACATCACGATAAACCGTTGCAGATTGCAGTGGTCAGCCGTTTTCCCTGCTGATTTTAAAGCTTTTAAGGCCTTATTTCTTTCGAGTACAGTTTGTTTTAATAATGTGTAAAAGATAAGGTAAGTGTGATCGAAAGCATCTTGTCATATTTTTAAAATACCTCACGCCGCGACTCCTCCCGCCACCACACATTCGGCAAATAGTTACAAATATTTGGGTGTTTATGTGTATCTCGGTTTCTCTTTCAATTTTGTAGGTTTTCACCTATCCTAGACGGATGCCAAATACCCACGATACATCTAAACACGGTATGTCAGCTTACCTGACTTAGGTTTTGTGGAAATCGACAAGTATTATGCTGTACTATATGATGACGGATGGTATATTGGGAAAGTCCTTAAAAAAATTAATAATGAAATATCTCTTATGTCATTTTTGAGTCAACAGTCTGATTTATTAATTTGGCCAAAAAAAGTGACGTAGCTAATAAACAAGGCATTTATTTTCTATGGACCCCTTAATTGGATCGGAGACGGGCCATTTTCACTTAAAAGGTTGGACTTATTAAATATAAAGAAAAACTATAAAGTTTTGATACAATCTTTATAAGAGCCTAAATATGTGTTTGCTATTTAGAGGCTTATTTATGTAAAAATAAGTAAACAATATAATATTATTTACCAGATTTTTACCTGGAATTTAACCTTCGTCTAAATTATGATTTTTTTGTATTTGAATGATATATTGTAGTTTCAAATATCCATATTTATTCTCTTGTCCAAATTAGTACACGAGGTCCAACTAATTCATCGAGAAGCACCTAGGTTTTTACTATTTTTGCCGTGGATCTTTTATTAAATGTCATGAGAGTTGTCAAGTGAATAAATCTGTTTAGTTTTGAATCGAGGAATTGACCATTGAAAATACTTTATTTTAATGCATGTAGATATACTGAGCGAAACCTTATTTTGTGACGTAGGAAAATACGTGCAGAAATTAGATATGTGCCCTTGTACTTTATATCATAAAACTTAAAAAAACAAAATGTGTTTGGAATAAGCGCATATATTTATCTGGAACAAAATTACCGGTAATTTAAGAAGATTCGTTAAAAATAGTTTTAACAATTTTTTTTGGGACACCTCTACTCTAGTGCTTTCAGTTGTCACCTTTGATAATACATCAAAATCCATAAAAGTGTCCTAAAAAATAAGTTTCATCTTTTGTTTTTTTTTCAAACCTCTTAAATTATCATAGTTTCTTGTTACAGATGATCCTCCGACTAACCCAAACAAATTAACCTTTAAGCTTTTTACGAGAGCTTTTTTAAGATATAAGGTTTACAAACACTCGACACTATTCCAGTAATTTATTAAGTTGGCAGGTATTTTCCCATATCCCGGAATAAAAGTATTCACTCGGTATATTTAAGGTAATTTAATAAGTTACACTCTGTTGAATTGATGTGCTTTACCGACTGTCCTACTTATAAGTATCTGTATTATTATTGTGTTATTTTGTTGTCAAAGTTGGCCGAAGATTTGTACCTTTATATATTTTTAAATTATATCATTAAAACTGAAAAGTGATATCAGGATGAGTTACATTATGACTATTGAATTGATTAGTGTTCTACGAACCGTCCTACTTAGTACCTATCTGTATTATTATGTTAATTTGTTGTCAAAGTTGACCAAAGATTTGTTTAGTTTTTGTTTTTATGCGAGTTTTTATGTTTTTTTTGAGATTAGCTCATTAAAACTAAAGTTAAAATAATTTTTCAAAATATTCGTTTTGAATATCATATTCCAGAATTTGTAAAATGACATGTCATTATAAAATAATATTCTTATTAAAGTTTTATTTTAAGAAGTTGTATTGCAAAAGAATGTTTTAAAGAATTTTGTTGGTGTTATTTTTGTTAGAGGTTTCGAAGAATAGGGTTATAAAAAATAGTATATTTAAAAAGTTTTCTTTACTTACTTATCGCTACATATTTAATAGAACGAAGGTCGCTTAAATAATGTCTCGAATAACACCTATACAGCTCAAACA
>JAEQML010053073.1:0-40920 GCA_016904865.1 Pissodes strobi | reverse complement strand
AGCCTTCATTCTGTGAAAATTTCAGCTTGTAACCCCGAGGTGCCCACGTAGGTACTACTAGGTACCCCTTGAAGAAGTTCGTCGTGCACGGTAAGTAATGCAGTAAATTTAATAATACTTCTTGTTGTCAATTATTGTTTTTTTAAGCAGAAATTACTGAAAACTGGAGCAATGAAACCATTATGGAATTCCTTAATTTATATGGACAGTACACGGTTATTTGGGCCCCACAACACGTTAACCATAAAAACAGAAATTTGGTTTCCTATGCATGGGCTGCTATTGTCAATGAAATGTCCGTTACATGGTCCTCGTTGGATAACCCTGTACAGAGTTGTCCAACGAGGACTAGACAAGGCGATTTTTTCACTTTCCCTGTACTTTTACACAAAAAAAAACTGAAATGGCCATCTTATGTAATTTTCTCCCGCGAATTCGGATATGTTCAGCAAAAAACAATTGAACATCAAATAAAAGTGCTAGGGGTCACTTTAATATTTTTAAATGGAACACCCCGTATATTACTACATTTTTGGACTCTCTAGAAAAATCTAAACCCATTTTGTGTGTAATATCCTATACCTATCTTTAGCTGTTTACCAAATATTGATAATTGAAAGTCGGGCATTTTGACACTTTGACAGGCTCTAAAATCTAAACCGCACGAGATCAAAGAAAACGGTTTGCACATTCCTATCTTGGGTTTTCATAAGCTATCGAATGATAGTAACTTTGAATTTAACCGGTGGTTTAAAAGTTCCGGTTAATTTTATCCGCAGATTAAATTCGAAGACACTGTCATTCGATAGTTTATGAAAACTTAAGATAGGAATGTGTAAACCGATTTCTTTGATCTTGTGCGGTTTAGATATATACATGTCAATGGTTTAGATTTTAGAGCCTGTCAAAGTGTCAAAATACCCGACTTTCAACTGTCAATATTTGATAAACAGCTAAAGATAGGTATAGGATATTATATACAAAATGTGTTTAGATTTTTCTAAAGAGTCCAAAAATTTAGTAATATACCTACAGGATGTTCCATTTCAAAAATATCAAAGTGACCCCTAGCTCTTTTATTTGATGTTCAATTGTTTTTTGCTGAGCATATCCGAATTCGCGGGAGAAAATTACATAAGATGGCCATTTCAGTTTTTTTTTATATAAAAGTACAGGGAAAGTGAAAAAATCGCCTTGTCTAGTCCTCGTTGGATAACACTGTACAGGGTTATCCAACGAGGACCAGACAAGGCGATTTTTTGACTTTCCCTGTACTTTTATAAAAAAACTGAAATAGCCATCTTATGTAATTTTCTCCCGCGATGTACAGTTGAAACATAAAGGAAGAAAAAGAAGTCTTTAATGGCAACTTATAGAGGCTTGAAAAAAAGTTGTTGATTCAGAAAAATCTGGAGCAGGCGTGGCCTTTACAATCATGGACGCGGTTCTGAGGAAAATAGGAAAGTGCAGATCTACAATTAATACTGATGTAATTATAATATAATCATTTTATTGAACACTACCATCTGTTCTCATGGGAACTGAACAGGGGCTTATTCTTTACTTTTCCTGCAAAAAAAAACAAAATATCCATTCGATGCATTTATTCTATAGAATTTTAAAATTGTTACAGTAAAATGAACCCACAAAAAATGATAAACCTAATGAAAGATACAATTTTTGAATTCCACAGGAATTAATTATTTTAAAAAATTATTTTTAATATACCACCTTTTTAAAACGCAAGGAAAAGTATGAAATAATAAGTAGATATGAAAATACTTGTAAGATTTAAAACGGAAAACGTGAGGCGCAATACATCACAAAAGTTCATATGCATGCATCATTCATGCGCCCCACGTTTTTCGTTTTAAATCTTACAAGTATTTTCATACCTAATATTTTATATTTTTTAGTGCGATTTAAAAACGTGGTATATTAAAGAAAAAAAATTAAATAACTATTTTCTGCTTTTTAGCCTCATGTGTGTATATTATTATTTACCTCTCTTTTCTTCCCTTTATATTAACCCCCTTCCGCCCTCTCAACCGCCCCTCAAGTTAGATTTTCTCTTTAAAATTAGGGAACAATTGTAGGAACTGAAATCTGAAACTGCATATTTGTAGCAGCTTTGGTTCACAAGTTATGAATTTTAAATAATATTAATTCCCTCTCACCCTCCCAACGACCCCCCACCAACGTGTATTTTTATAATATTGTCACCGAACCTACATAAGTAAGTATCCAAATATCATTGAAATCAGTTACCCGGAAGTTAGTTTAAAATCTATTGAACAGACAGACAGACGGATACGAAAGCAAGCTAATAAAAACGTGGTAAAAATATGGAATGGTAACAAAAAATGCAATACGTCTCTGTTTAGTCCTCGTTGGAACGCTCTGTATATATACAATTAATAACCATATTATGTTTATAGATGTTGCCAAGATACTTCCCCATTTGTTGAAAAGTACTCGTCAAATTCCAGTCGAGTAGCTCTTCGTCCTAATCTTGAAAAAGGTGTGAGACAGTTGCTGCTTATGACTTCGTTTCTCCACGTGCCCTCCACCAATTGCCCATCTTGTTCACTATGAAAAGTTCCTGGTGGAGCATACAAATCTGATGAGCTATCACTTTTTCTTAAAAAGTTGTGTAATAATATACTCACAAGTCATAGTGATTGTAGCCACATTATCCAGTTGTAGCATCATAGGCTTCTAAATACACGAAGGACCGATACCATAATGCCAAAAGCATTTTCAACTATCCGCCTTGCCTGCAGAGACGGTAATTAAAAATTCGTTGGCTGCTTCCTTTTGGATGAAATCTTGGAAAGGGTTTCAATAGATGGTAAGTCAACGGAAAAGCCTCGTCTGCCACGAGCACATAGGACACTGAAAGCCGTCTTCCACGTAGGAGTGCATCTGTTTGTAGAGGTAATTCATTTGCGACAATTTTCTGATACAGTGATGTATTTTTGTAATCCCCTCCATCGCTTACCCTGCCCTGGCACCCCACATCTGCATATAGAGAAAGCAATAGTGGGCATCCACCAGGGCCATCAAAACAATACTGAACTGGTGCTTGTAATTTATAAATTCGGAGCCACTGTTAAAAGGCGACTGAATTAAGATGTGTTTACCACCTAGGACTTCGAAGCAATCGGAAAAATTCCATAGCGCATCAAAGACTCTCGCCACGTCTAGCCATTCCTCAGGCCTTTGTTTTTACTGGAAGCAAAGAAATAATAATATAATAGTCGTCAGTCATCTAAGTTCACGACCGCTTTATTCAAGTAAATGTTAATGAGTTAACACTTTTTTTTTCAGAAGGACACAAACACACCAGCTACTACGGAACATTATGAAAATGAAGGTGAAGCATCAGTGGCCGAGGAGAGTAATATTATCTTTAAATTGCAGATGATGCAGCAAGTACGGGAACAGTTAAGTCTAATCGGAAAAGAAAAGTAGATAGCAGTATGAACTTCATACACAGCCCTATAACAAAAGCAAGGAAAGCTTTGGACGCTATAACTAGAAATAGTAGAGCAGACGCTGCTATTGCTTCATCATCGGAGTCGGACTCCATTTTTTGTGTGACTTGTATACGCTTGTACAACGTTTGCCTTCACTTGCCTCGAAACAACTGGCAAAGATAAAACATGTCGTGTGTACGGTCGACTGTCCGCGAATATCAAGCCAAGACCAGCATTTCTACAAATGCTCGCTGAAACGTTGGCCAAGACTTGTCATGCCGTCTGTAGCCTGCTTCGACGAATGTATTGGGGGAAACATCCCAACAAGTGTATTAACTTCTCATTTTTCACCGGATAATTTGGTGATAACACCCTGTATGTATGTAGCATGAATGAGTCATGATTGATCCACGAATAGATTTTTTTCACCCCGGGTACAACCCAATTTGTGCATTTAAATTAGCATATGTTAGTTCTTCAAAACCCCTTAGTCCAAACCTGGACGAGCGATCCCTTAGTTCGAACCTGTACGCCAGTACTGTCAATATAATAGATTACAATATAGCAACTCTTCACTCGTAAAAGAAAACGTTTGTAATAGTTTTCAATTTAATGTATCCTTGTCTCAGTCAGCATTGTGAACAATAGTCTGTCAAATAAAGAAAGAAAACAGTTTCTACCCTTTTAATCTCAAATGAATTCGGTGTGTCACCGCCCACTTTTATTATGTGGTTTTGCCGCTAGGCGACCAGCTCAAAGAAAGAAATTAATCAAGTCAGTGCTCTGCTAACACTCCACGTTGCTAGATCGGTCTAGTCAACGCGCTCTAGCAAGTGCCTCTTCGCGCCAAAAGATCAAATTCCTTTTTGGACCAATTTATGTTCTTATATGCACAAATATTAGACCTCCTTTGGGATTTTTTAAGCAATTCCTCGAAGCCAGAAAGATAGCGTTCCCTTTGGAAAATTGAACATAAGATGGCGGATTGACATTCCTAGTCGAATAAATTCTGCAAGCAAGGCGAAAGCGGGATGTTATGGTTTCCGTAAAACAAACAAAGGAAGTTGGAGAGTAACTAGTAAAATCTCTCCCTGTAGTCCCCTTTGAAGATACAGGTAAACCAGTCAAAGTTTAAAGGCACGATGCGTGAAGGTTGCTAAGTTGGAGATCTAAGCATTAAAACAAGAAAGATAGAAAACTAGATTTAAATCAAACAATCAAGACTTTTTAGTAGATATTCCTAATTTTAAGAAACCTTTTGTATATTTATTTTCTTTGTGAGTATGTATGAATGATGAATGAATGTAAGTAGGTTAAGAAGTATTTAAAAAATTGTACTTATATGTTTACATTAATTGCAAATGAATAATTGCATTATTAAAGTACATTAACATTCCAATTCACATAATCTATGTTCAAAACCTCATCACCCTATTCTAATACAGTCCACTACTTTAATTGCTAGTAGCAATTACACTGTTTATTGCTACCTTCACCTTTGTGGTCAAAATAAGTTAAGTAAATTAATTTGTTTGTACCGACCATAAATTTGGTCCTTCGAGCCGGATAAAACTGTGAGTTGAAATTTGAGGTATCAGTACTGAATTTGATTTATTTCCTTGTTGTTGCCATACATTATTGTTTACTGTGGCTCTGTCGCCCCATTTTTTTTTTGTAAATCGATGGACTTTCTGCAACCAGCAGGACCCTAGACAGGTCTGCTCAAAAAGTGAGACTTTCATGGTAAGTTGTACGAAACTCTGTAATTGACTGTTAATATAAAACTTGTGTACTGTGTTCATTTCCTCATTGATATATTGTTATATATGCACTGTTTTTTATGTTGTGTTGATATATTTGCACTGCACTGTTGTGTTGATATTTTCGCATTACTCTTGATATTTTTATAATTTTTGCACTGTCTGTTTTTTAAAATATTTCACAATGACGTATGAACAGCTGAAAGCTCAACGAGGCAGTGACAAGGGTAGAATAACTCTATTAAGTAAGTGGATGCAAGTAAATGCAGACATTGAAAATGAAATCGATCATTTTATTTTAAGACATAATGGATTAGAATTTGCCTTCAGTAAGTACAATGAAATTCAAGACTCGATTGAGTGTATCGCTGGTTATGAAACGATTGACACTGAAGTTCGTGAGGAGGTGGAACAAGCTTGCTATAATTTATTAGTCCAGATACAAAAGCGTATTAAGAAGTTAACCATACCCACTCAAGTTGTTCCAAATTCTCAATGTATAGCTCAGAGCTCCCCTCCCCCTTCTGTAAGGTTACCAGAGATAAAGATCAATCATTTTAATGGTAAGATATGTGAATGAAACTCTTTCATTCAATTTTTTGATACATTAATCACAGATAACACCTCACTAAATGACATACAAAAATTTATGTACATACTTAAAGTCATTTTTGAGGGACGAACCTCTAAAAATTATTGAAAGCTTACTCGCAACGAATTATAACTTTGAAGTTGCAATTAACTTATTAAAAGAGAGATATGAGAATAAATTATCAGTGATTAATGCTCATTTCATTTCACTATTAGAAATAGACTCTGTTGTCAAATGTACTGGTCCTAATTTAAGACAATTTGTAACCGATCTAAAGAAAAATCTTGATTCAATTAATAATCTTTATTACTCTTACAAAGAACTCTGGGAATTTCTCTTAATTTATTTATTTGAGAAAAAATTAGATTTTGGCACTCGTAAAGCCTTTGAAACAGAATGAGATATAAACATGTTGCCAAACCTCACTCAATTTCTTGATTTCTTACACAAAAGGTGTACCATACTAGAAAACTTGTCTTCTGTAGACAGTACTCAAAAAAATCCTACAAAAGGAGTCTCGTTGCATGTCAGGCAACAAAACAAATCAGTTCTGTGCAGTTTTTGTAATTCAAAGTCTCATAAAATATATTCTTGTGATAAATTTAAAAAGTTAAACTTGTTTGATAAGCAGAAAGTGGTAGAAAGTAAAAAACTTTGCTTTAACTGTCTCGGTACTAGTCACGCGAGAAGTAAATGTACCTCCACTCGAAGATGTTCTTCGTGCGCTCAGAAACATCACACTCTTTTACATAATTCTCAAGTACACGCACCTCAATATGGTTTCAATGGTCTCCCTCTTTTCAAGAAAATGTTTTTGATAATTAAAACTCAGCAGCCCATGGTACTCAAATTGATCAGCCTATAAATAGGCACTCTCTCGACAGAAGTCAGTCATGTCTCTTTCAAAATAGAGGACCCCCTCAGATGCCTCTGAATAGAGCCCCCTCTCAGATATCTCTAAAAGGAGATCCCCCTCAAATGCCTCTGAATAGAGCACCCCCTCAGATATCTCAAAATAGAGAACTCCCTCAGATATCTCAGAATAGAGAACCCCCCTCAGATGCCTGAAAATAGAGCTCCCCCTTTGATACCTCAGAATAGAAGCCCTCGTTTTAATGCAAGTGCGGAAAGTCAGTCCCAAGGATACACATTCATTGAACTTATCCACTCTCTCGAATAAAAATTTTCATGTTTTGTTAGCTACAGCCCGTGTACCTCTGTTTGCTGCTAATGGACGTCCTGTTCAAGCAAAAGTTCTTTTAGATTCTGCAAGCCAGAACTCTTTTGTAACCAGTCAGCTCGTAGAGAACTTAAATTACGTTCCCTACAACAAATCACTTCATATAAGTGGAATCTCTCAAGGCAGTATGAAGTCAAATTATACTGTTAATTGCTACCTTCACCTTTGTGGTCAAAATAAGTTAAGTAAATTAATTTGTTTGTACCGACCTACCGACCAGATTGCATACCAACTAACAGGGCTACATAGGTCTGCAGCATGTGTATTCTTTGTATCATGGGTCTGCAGTACACGTTCCACTTCCAGAAACATCTTATGTCCCTCTACTTTTAATGCATGATGTGTTTTAGATGCGTTCCTTTGAAGGGACACTGTCCACTAATAGGTTAATGACAACTAGACTAACTTGAATTATTATCAGAAGTAACGTCAATTTAAAATAAAAGTAATTCAAAACGATTCAGCTAGTGAGCCCATTTAATTCAAATCAATAATACTTGCTACTTACCTCCCTTTTTGGAACATTCGTAGCACTATTACTAAAAGATATCGGATGAAACAGATAAATAAGTGAACAGCAAGTCGGTTTATTACAAGAAAATGGTTTGGTTACACAAAAATTGAAATAGGGAAAAACTGACTTTAGGTCAATTATAAACTACAAAACAATTAATGATACTGTGGCACCCACGGTACTCATCGTTTTTTAAATTTATGCTGGATTGTACTTGTGAAAAGATTACTTCACTTGAGGTAATACCCTAGCATAATAATAATTTAAATGAATAAGCCAGTCTGCTGTTGACGTATAGCGAAAGAAAGCTTGTTATCAAAAGTGGGTATTACAAAAAAAATATTCAGATAAAGTTAAAACAAAATGGAAATGACGTATCTGTTGTATCAGTTAACATATAAGCCGACTAATTAAAGCTAAAGCGTTTACCTATTGCAGTGCGCAAAATAAATTACCGGGTTTGCAACAAGTACAGTTCCTGAAAGGACCTCGCACACTTTTAACGGGATTTTAAAGAATGACGGAATTTGCTGAAATTTTAGTATGTTGTAGTTCTTGGCCTCCTGATGGAAATGTCCCATCGGCCCAAAATGATCCTATGACTGGTTTCCGAGATACAGTGGCGGGTAGGGGTTCCTTTGAAAACATAAATAAATAAATTTTTATCTTAAGTGGCTGTGTTAGATGTCACGCGATAATTTTTATGTACAGAGGGTACTAAAACGGGGTTTTAGTGCATTTTGCCGAAGGTTCCAAACCCCAACATAGTACAGGGGGTACTCAAAAAGTATAAGTATTTTAATTTGTTTTTATACTTTCTAGCTTGCGAAAACCATAAAAAATATATTTTTTCTAATTAAGTAATTATTTATATAGTAACAAAAAGTGGTATGTATGTGATTTAAAAATTGAACATTTTACAAAATTTCAGGTAAGATATTTTCTTCGAGATTTCCAACATCTTCGACACACTCTAGAGCATTATTGCTTGGATATTTAACTATATCTTGATGTCGAGCATAACTTAAATACCAAATAACACTTGCAATGTGGCAGCACATACCTACCACTCGTGCTCCGGTTGCACAAGTGCAGTAGTCCCCTTTATTTCGTTGCATGTATTGTTGTATTTAATAAATAGTTGATATTTTGTTGCATTTTTGTGTCTGGAAAAAATCCTGACTCTTATTAAATTATTTATGTTTAGCCCTGCATCTATTTGCATAAGATGACCCCTATGTTCTCCAATATTGTCCTGTATATATGAGGGTGATATCTTTAACTGAAACACTCCAAATATAAGGTGTCGTAAGTCTGCAAGATCTAATATGGGAAATTCCCATGGATCATTTTCTAGTTCCTGCCATACTTTAACTAGTTAAAGCATTTTCTTCAATAAAATGTTGTAGGTGGTTTGGCTCTTGGGCTTTTTGACGCATTTTATTAGCTAGTTCAACAGTAGCATCAGCCATGTTGATTAAAGGATGATACCTATTAAGCAATGCACAAATAATTTTTAAAAAATCTGCGACGTGAGGAATGTTTGTATTTGGTATGACATCTCTTAAAAATTTTGATACGGACTTAATGTGGCCGTGTTTCGATTCTATAATCCAACGTGTTTTAGTTATAAGTCTCACTTGGTTTGCCGTTGTAAGTTGGGATCTTGGTCCTAAAAATGTAGGCAGTTCTGCGTTTTTTCCCAAAGCATTTAGAAATTCCACACAATCTCTGTATCCTCTGTCTAAAATAAAAATGTCATTTTCCTGAAAATAATTTCTCAGTTGGTTGAGGTCATCTCAGTGGATTAAAATATTTGCATCATTGTTTGACGAGTCATAAAAATAGAGACCATGCGCGGCCAAAATATATCAATCTAGAGCCACTATCAAAGCAGCCTTTAAAAGATGATATTCTAAGAACTTTAAAGTTTTTGCGTTTTTGAATTCCTAATAAGTTTTTTGAATTCCTAAATAAGTTGCATCAGTATAGGCAATTGCTTTAGGAATGCTGGGCTCAGGATTATATAACAAATGGTGATATATGATGTGTAATATATTCGTCGCGAGTTAAATGGGCGTAACCAACATTTTGTGGTACAAAATGTTGCTTTAAACATTCTGCTGTTTTCGTTATTACTAAGCTGGTAGCCTGCCTTGAAGAATATTGAAAAATGGCGCATAAAAATTCGTCTGACAGACTTTGTCGAATTTTGGATAAAAATCAAATTCAATCTTTTTTGGAAATATATCTAATCTTTTCATATACAGTGGCGTAGCTACCGGGTGGGCCTGGGGGGGCAAGGCCCCACGGCGCCAAGGTAAATTAGGCGCCGCGCCGCTCCGAATTTATAATATGCTAATGCTAACAATGCTCATGAGCTTAACTGAGTTTTTAAATTAATTACATTATAATACAATCAAAGATCAAAGACCAAAATATGTATTAAACTTTTTATCCAAGCAATACATTTTGTGTCACGGTATTTATTATTTATTCTACGTGGAATGAAAAATAAATATCCCGGCGCGGCGGTATTTGGTGCATGCAAATTTGTAAAAAAGCTGTGTAAAGCCTAGTTCTCAGAGCTTCGACTGTCGCCCGCGACAATCCCCACTCCTTGCATTTTCAATGTCGAGCGACAGCTGTCACATCCATCTGTCATTTTACACAATATCTCCAATAAAAATTAAGTGAAGTTGATTCAAACCAACTGCAGCGACAACAAACCGGCGACCCTGTGGAGGGGGTTAGGGGTTCTGACGTTCCTTGTCTCCTATTGGCCAGAGAGAGTGTAGCTGGCGACAGTCGAAGCTCTAAAAAATAGGTTTAAGGCGGCAGGCGACTTCAAAGACAAAAGAAAATTTGCGAGTGCTTAAGACCACACGAACGAAGTGAAAACTTCAACAAGCGCGGTCATCGTTTGTCTGAATTTCGATCCGTGCCTTCGTTGCAGAGATACGGGCGAAAAACGGTTTTTCCTCCAAAATCCTCCCTTAAATTAGAGCCCCGGTCGCCCCCGTATGGTCTAAGGTGGCCCCCTATGGGGCGCACCTACCATACCTCTTCTCCTGATATTAATTATTTAAGTTTCTCGGAGGGGGGGGGGGGGGGGGGGACGAGGTCCCGTTTACGTCTAAGAACATCTTTTTACCACGGCTAGCTACATTCCCTGAAAATTTCAGCCCTCTACCTATACGGGAACATGCCATACATATCCAAGCGTGACGCGTGATGCGTGACGGTTTTACTGAATTCAATGTCCAGGAAAAAACGCAAAACGCGCCTAAAGAAGTTTTCACTTCAAAAATTCCGATAATCTCGGTCGTAAAAAGTATGTGTTTTTTGGAGTTTCTTACTTAAGAAGTACTATTAGCCAGACAAGGCTAAATAGCCTAACAATAATAAGCATATAGAAAATGAATTTGCCCAAAAAATTAATTTTGATCAAATAATCGATCAATTTTCGTCGATTAAAAACCGAAGAAAGACTCTCTAATGTTTAAGTTTGCAGATTTTTAGTTTACGTTTAAATTTAAATATGTATGTACCTGCTGGTTGGTTGCCGTTTTCGTCCAGGGCCTTCTGTTTACCCCGGCTACATCCCTTGAAAATTTCAGCCCCCTACCTATACGGGAACATGTCATACATATAGGAGCGTGATGGCTCCGAGCGTGACGCGTGACGGTTGTACTGAATTCAATACCCAGGAAAAAACGCAAAACGCGCGTAAAGAAGTTTTCACTTCACATCCTGATCAGTAAAATTTCCTTCATTTTCCATTTTAGAGTTGTCGACAGCTTATTGTCTTAAAGAGCCCATAAAAAGTTTCAGTTCTCTGTGCCCTTTAATATTATAGGCTTTTCAATTGTTTTTAGACCATTTAGCAATGGAGAAAGAAGCAAGTCTTGGTCATTTAAATGTCCCTGGCATACTTTAGATTCTTCGAGAACATATACGTCCTTTTTTATAAATATATCTAGTCGAGCCTCTAAAGTAATACTATTATTTACCTCCTCATGGCCCACTATGCATTTAAGCCAATGCGAAAAAACGACTTTTAAAACCGTTGGATCATTATCTGCCATAAACATTTCAATTTCTTGGTTAGTAATTCGCCAACAACTAAAACAACGGCCGAGGCAAACCAAGCGAGATATAACTAGAACACGTTGGATTATAGAATCGAAAAACGGCCACATTAAGTCGGTATCAAAATGTTTTAAGAAATGTCATCTCAAATACACACATTCCTCACGTCGCAAATTTTTTTTAAAGTTATTTGTGCATTGCTTAATAGGTATCATCCTTTAATCAACATGGCTGATGCTACCGGTGTTAATGGAATGCGTCAAAAAGTCCAAGAGCCGAACCACCTACAACATTTTATTGAAGAAAATGCTTTAATTAGATGACAGGAACTAGAAAATGATCCATTGGAATTTCCCATATTAGATCTTGCTGACTTACGACACCTTACATTTGGAGTGTTTCAGTTAAAGATGTCACCTTCATTGTTACGATAAAAAGCAATTTGTTACGATATACTATAAATGCACTTTTCTTTTAAATTATTACTTTAGTTTACTGAAAAGATAAATTGAAAGATACTCGGGGGGTTTGGGTAAGAAGCATGCTTATTTTAATTATTTTCTTTTTCAAGTGTTGTAGTGATAAAAGCGCAAAATAAAAGATTGAAAATTTCAAAAAAACAATCTTTATTCTATTTCCTTCTAACAAAAGTAAGTGAATTCTGTTGAACTATCTTGGTGACATCTACACTTTAATCACCTTGTGGTTCCTCAGAGCTTTCTGGAGATGGCTACTGGAATTTGCTGTAGTGCCTAGGATCTGTCCTGTGACGTCACTGGAAACTGTCCTGGTAGGCCGAGTGCGTGTGGACTCAGTAGCATGAAAAAAAACCAGTACAAGGCAGTTAAAGAGTTCACCAAGAATGTTGTTACAACCCTGTTTCAATATGGCGCAGAGCGTCGCTTGTCTTAGCTTAGGTTTTTAATACAGAAATTAACAGGAGAGAACTAGAAATAATTCTTTCTAATTAACAATGCTAAGAAATGCCAAAACACTCTGAAGGAGAAATTTAATTTAATTTAATTAAATATGCCTCCGCCAATTTTCACAGAATTGTTTAGACTGTAGACAATAATTGAAGAGTATAACTTCTAAAGAGTCTAAGTGCCAATTCCATAATTATTGAGTTAGTGTTTGAAAACGGTTCTAAGCTTCAACCCCAATGTAAATCAAAAGGGTCTATGTACCAACAATACACCTATATGTTTCAGCTATTTATTCAAAAACGACGCAGGACGTAAGTGCCACGTCACGTTAAATGTCTAAAGGGTATAAGTGCCATATATAAAAATACGTAAATCAGCTGTTCTGAAATTTAGTTTTCACCGTTGTTGTTTTGTTGTCACCATTCGGTACACACGTTACCCACGTTACTAAGATATTTGACAGATAAACTAGAATTTCAAAATGGAAAACAACAATGGCATTAGGAAAAGACGCAAAAAAGGAACTGAAAGTATACGAAATGAGAGCAAAAGGTTACGATTGTCTGGCAAGCAATACATTAACTACAAAGGTGTAGCTATTAACGAGAAGAAGCCGCCGTCTGAAAACGAGGTAAATAACAGATAAATAATAATACCTATTGAAGTAGTAAGTATTGTAATATTTTCAGGTGTGCAAATGTAATATGAAATGTAAACTTGTATCCATTGAACAAAAAAAAATTCTCTTCGATGACTATTACAAGATAGGTGATCATATTAAGCAAAGTACCTACTTGCTGGGACTTATTCAAGCGGTTTCTGTGAAGAGAAGGCGTCATGGTAAGTACGAAAATGCTGCACAGAGTCGACGGCAAACTACAATATACTATAGCGTTCCTGATGGTAAAGGCACTCATATTCTGGTATGCCGAAAAACATTTTCTAATATATTTGCTTTACCCAATAAAAGGCTGCAGGTATTGGTGGAAAAAAAGAAGCAGGGCGCAACAGTGTATGAAGATAAGAGAGGTAAGGCAAATAAAGTCCGAAAATATTATCCCGAAATAAGAGATCAAATAAGAGCTCATATTGGCTTGTTCCCGAGAGAAGAAAATCATTATAGTCGAAATAAGTCAGCGAAGGAATTTCTTAGCCCAGATTTAAATATAAATAGACTATACATGTCATTTAAAGAAAAACATCCTGACACTATTGTAACATATCGATAATTTGCTGATACTTTTAAAAAAGATTTTCCAAATTTGAGATTTGGAAGGCCGAAGTCTGACACCTGCTCAGTTTGCGATCTATTCCAAAACAAAGTAAAAGCGACTTTAGACTAGCGAAAGGCAGAAAAAGCCAGGGCTGAAATGCAGAAAGATGAAAATGAATCGCAAAGACCAACAAGCGAATATTCAGTTATCTCAATAGATTTGCAACAAGTACTATTTTTGCCCACTTTAACACACACCCAGATGTTTTATTCTCGTCAGCTATCGTGTTATAATTTGGGTGTCCACGTGTCAGACAATGGCAACGCGTTCATGTGCCTATGGAACGAATCAATCGCAGGTAGAGGAGGAAATGAGATTGCATCGGCATTATTGAAAGTATTGAGATTAGCAGATAATATTCCTCTAAAATCGAAACTAATAATATGGTCGGATAACTGCATCGGACAAAATAAGAATCGAATGATGCTATTTCTGTTTATAGTAGTAGTAAACGTTATTTATTAGGTACATATAACATACATTTTACAATATACACACATGCACCCTTAGGCCATCGACCGAAGTCCTTCAGCCTGTGGGACCTTAAATTTATAACAAACGGCATTATTATTTTTTTTAACATATGGAAAATTAAAACACAATTTGATCAAAAAAAAAAAAAGTAAAATAAAATATTACGTGTATCTAGGTAATGATACTAATCATAATAAGTAGCAATGGATGATAAAAAAAAAAAAATAAAGAAAACCAAAAAGCAACGAAATATATATGGAAAGAACAAAGTCAATCCCTTAATGAATCCAAAATTTCAAATAGAGTTTGTGAGGGGTATTTTCTGGCTGGTCTTAGGTTTTGGTCTCGTTCTTTGCACAATAGCTCCATCAAAGGGACTGTCTCAGGTTTCTTGGCAAAATTGGTTGTCAAAATTTCTAGGCGTTCAGTTATAGGCAAGATGTTGGTTTCCTGGTACAGCATTTCATTTGAAGGATTATGCAAATGGTTGTTGGGGTGTCGTATCTTGGTAAGGTTGCGTAATGCTGTGGTTTCTGCTACTTGAATGTTTTTGAGTGCTGGCGTTCTGCAATTAATATACATCGGATGCATGTATTCCAAGAGCGGTCTGCAAATGCTTGTGTATATATGTGAAGCAGTTTTTATGGAAATTCCCCTGTCTTTGTAGGTCAAACTTCTGAAATGCTTGGATCTTTGTATGCACTTTTTTTACGTTTGTGGTATGCTGGTTAAAGTTCATTTTGTGGTCAATAGTTATTCCCAGGTATTTAACTGCTGATTTCGGATGTATCACTTCGTTGCTCAGGGTTATTGTAGGTGTTAGGTTGTTGTTATTATGGTTAAATATAATTAATTGTGATTTTCTGGGGTTTGCTTTTAATCGCCAAAGCTCAAACCATTCCTGGATGGATCGCATCAAGTTTTGCAGTGCTTCTTGTGTGGAAGTAATGTTATAGCTATGAGAAATTAATGCAGTGTCATCGGCAAACTGTAAAATGTAACTGTTCTTGTTTTGTTCTTGTGCATCATGATTGGTATAAATGTCGTAACAGAATAGATTATACAGCAGCGGTGAAAGTGGTGAACCCTGAGGGACTCCTTGTTCAGCTTCAAATGTGTTGGAGAGCTTGTTGTTGACTCGTATTCTAATGGTCCGGTGGGAAAGAAACTCCTTTATAATTACAATTAGATGTTGGGGGCAATTCATTAGATGCAGTTTGTATAAAATTCCCTTGTGCCACACACTATCAAAGGCCTTATTGATATCCAGCATTACTGCTGCACTCCGCTGTCCCTTTAATTTGGCTGTCTGTACATTTGATATGAGAATGGAAAGAGGATGTATTGTTGAAGCCTTTGTCTGGAAGCCGAATTGATGTTTTGGGATGTGCATTCCCACACTTTTTTGAAGGAGTTTTTTAACAATTTTCTCAAAATTTTTTGAAAGAACTGGTAACAAGGTTATTGGTCTGTAGCTGGATGGCCTGCTTAAGTCTGAGTTTGGTTTGCCAATTGTTGTTATAATTCCTTGTTTCCAGATAGAGGGGAAAAACTGGTTATTTAGACAAAACTCATACATTTTAATGATGTAATTATGGATCTCTGCTGGTAACTTCCTCAATAGGTTTTTTGTTACAAAATCTGACCCTGGTGCTGTACTTTTGCCGCTGTTTAAAATGAGAAAATAATCTTCTTCCGATATTGTTTTAAAATTGTCAGAGATTGTGGTATTTCTGAAATACTCATTGTACCAGTTGTTGATTATCTCAAAGTTTTGTCTGTCGAAGGTCGGGTCGTTATCCTCTTGGAAGGCTTTTTTGAAATGTCTAGCGAATACTTCGGCTTTTTCTGCATCCTCCTGAAATATTTGGTCTCCTTCGCTCAAGTCGGCAATATGGTGTTTAGGCTTGTATTTTGTTAGTTTACGGATTTGTTGCCAATATGTTTTGCCCTGTTGTTGGTTAATGTCGTTGCATGCCTGGATCCAGTTGTGTTCCCTGTATTGAGCAATAAGTGATTGAATGTTTTTGTTGTAGGTATTAATGTTTGTTTTGTAGTTTGAATTTTTGTTGTTTTGATATTCTCTAAGCATTTTACGTTTTGTTTTGATAAGCTTAATAATAAATGGTGGAAGTTGGTGTAAAAAGTACCTGGTTTTGATTTTGGGAGAATACTTGATTATAGCTTCAGATAAGGAGTCATTAAAAACCTGAATTGTGTCTTTGTTAATGTGCTGATTTGCATTTATAAATACCTTCATATGTTCTGCAACTCTTTATGTATCACATTTTTCGAAGTTAATCTTTGTGTCAATATCTGTATCTTGTATGCTTCTATGTAAGTCTATGTCAACTTGTATTGCTAGGTGGTCGGAGCCTAGATCTGATGTTGTTTGGATGCTTGATATGTTTTGTTTAAGATTTTCTGTGAACAGAATTAGGTCTGGAGTGCTATCTGGGTTATTGGGCATAATAAATGTAGGTGGTGTGGAAGCTTTAGTAAATGAGGAGTTTTTAATAAAGTCTTTGATTTGGAGGTTTTTACGTCTATTTTTACCTGGGTTAAAATCTCCTATAATAATACAGTACTTGTACATGGCAGCTTTTGTGAAAATAGTGTCTTCTATGTGTGATGCTGATGGATGGATGTACGCTAATAAAATGTGTACATAGTCTTCGAGAAAGGGTATAGAAATACGGGTTGCTTCATTTAATGGGTTATTGACTACGGGGGGATTTTCTTTTCTCATTTTAAGCCTAGAGCTAACTTGTATTAGGCTGCCTCCTCTTGTATTAATTAAGGTAGTTCCATTGCGTTGAATTGTTTTCCAATCTTTGAATGTTGTATTAGAATGTCCATCGGTTTTTGTTTCAACGAAAAGCGCACAGTTAATATCATTTTGCTCTATGTAGTGGTTGATAAGATGTTTTTTGGGTAAATAGCTGTTAATATTTGCATATAAGATTTTAAGCATGGTCAATATTGGCTGGCACGACTTCACCCTGTTTGGTTTCGGTAGGGGATGTGGAGTTTGGGTCATCCAGATCAAACATAAAAATAAAGGCTCGGTTTCCCCCTGGAAAAACGATGCAGGTGTCTATATTGAACTCTTCTACAAACCTTTTACGTAGCTTAAGGACTAGCTCTTCTCTGTTGGTGTTTTTGGGCTTATTGATTTGTTGTATATATGTGTTAATGATGCTGTCATGAATGGTAACTGGTTTGTGAACTCTTGACCGTTTGCGGGTATGTTCGGGTATTTCGTGGGATTTTTTATTTAAAGATTTTATTTTAATGTTGGGTATACCTTCGATTGGGCTTGTTGGACGCTTAGGACATTTGAATGCCCATGCTTGGTGGTCTTCAGCTCCACAGGCGTTGCACTTTGGGGGAAGATTTGTCGTGCATTTCGCTGTGCTATGGTTGTCTCCACATTTGTTACATGTCAGTGGGGTGTTGCAATGTTCGGTTTTGTGAGTAAATTGTAGGCATTTTGAGCATGGAATTGGTGCAGGCTTGGGGGGTAAGCTGGGAAATGCACGGTAGTGGCGAGTTTTATAGAATATTCCATGATTGATCACTTTTTCATAGGCTTCAATATCTCCAGTGATTATTCTGACCATTGAAGTTTGCTTGCCAGTTGCTCGGGAGATTATTCTTTTGCAAAATCGATGGGTGACGTTTATTTCGTTGAGGTAGTTTGATATTTGTAGGTCCGTTATGTATTCTTCGATGTTATGTAGTACCGCCGAAAATGAGTCCACTTGGCTAGTAGTGATGTTTGATTTCCTAATGTTTGTGGTCGTTTCTTTGAGTTGAGTGATCAAGTTAGAATTCATTAAATTGTCTAACGATTCCCTAACTTTCTCTTTGTTTGCGTTTGTTTTTAGCAAAAATCCCATTTTTGTTGTTAAAATTACATCCTTATTGTGTGGTTGCTCATTCTCCCAAATTTCTGACATTGCAATCCTATTGATATGGTCCATTGTATTTATGTAGAAAAGGTATTTGTACATTTCGTTGTTTGCTTCTCTTATCTGTTTGGGTAGATTCCATGTTTTGTTTGTTGACGTTTTTTGTTTGTTTATATTTTCGGTTTGCTGTTCCGTGGGTTGTTGAACTTGATATATTTTGTTTTTTTTTTGGACTTGCGATGGTGAAACATCGCCTATTATGTTTCGAATTTGTTCCCGTGAGTATTGTTTGTTGTCCCTTTTCCGCTTTTTATAATCAGCAATCATACGATTTAAATCGTCGTCAGTCTCCTCAGATTCACTCATTTTTTTCCCCGTTTTAAGGATATAGTTGTGAGGAATTTATTAAATAAATAAATGCAAAAAAAACACTACTTTTTACGCGCCAACGAATTTTATGACCTTCCTCGACGCTGGTCGATCGTAGACTGCCACTGTTTATATATCTGGTTGCAAATGGTTTTTTTGAGGAAATTCGACAAAAGTTTCTTGTCAGTGGGCATTCTTACTTGGCCTGTGATCGTGACTTCGCTCAGATTGAGAAAAGGAAAAAGGTTACAAAAAACTACATACCAAATGACTTAGAAAATATGATAAAAAAATGCTCGTCACCAAAAACCTTTCGAAATTGTTTCTTTGGAAAGTTATGATTTTAAAAATCTAGACAAAGCAAGTGGAGAAATGTTAAACACAGCAAAGCTGAATATTTCATCACTATGCTGGTTAAAAATCTGTAGAGACAATCCTGGCAAAGTGTACAAAAAACGGCATTTAATGAACTGCAACCATGGACGTCTTGTAACGTGATAAAGAAAGGAAAATATATAGATGCGATCAAAAATCTGCATCTTGAAGAGCTTGAGTGCAAAAGCAGGATATCAAAAGAAAAGTTGAAAAATTTGCAAGACATGCTTGATTACATGCCGCTCAAACACCTTGCATTTTATAACCATCTAATAGAGAAAACCCAACAAGCTTTAACTGAGGGTGCTTCTTCCAGTAGTGCAAAATGAAAAACGCATGTTCTGTACTTACTCCCTTTTTACCGTTACATATATGTGGCACTCATGATACAATAAACGTAAGGTATGATATCGCGCAGGCGACGATTCGTCTGTGACGTCATTGCGAGCTTTGTTTGGCGCTGCGCGCCGGCCGGCATTTACAACATGAACGAACGTGTGCTTTGCATTTGAGATTCGTATGTTTTAGATTTAAATTTTGTTGGCGTTACTGTTCCTTAGACGATGTTTGTTGGTATTTTTAATTAAAAAACGTTTAATTATGAGGTGTGCTGTGGACGGATGGAAGGTGGATAACCAAGGCAAAGCTTTGATAGGAATATAAGGTGTTTCACTTTTCCCAAAGACAAAATATGTGTAGTAAATGGGTTCACCTGTGTTTTCGTAAGGATAAATTTAATAAAACTTCTGCACGTATTTGCTCAAAACATTTTGAGGAAGATGACTATGTACAGGGTGGCCCGTTTAAGACGGGCCTATACCTTATCTCGAGGACATCGATGGTTGCAAAAAAAATTAAAAACAAAAGTTGTTCCTAGTAAAACGATCTTTACTTTTTTGTATTTTTTTAATCTTTACTTTTTTATATACAGGGTGGTCAAAGAAAGTTACACTTTTTTAAATGAAACAACCTATATTTTATTACATTTTTGGATTCTACTTAAAATTCTAAGCATATTAAATTTGATGTATGATGTTATACCTCTAGAGTTAGTAGTTTCACAGCTATAAACAGTTGAAAATCGGTACTGTGGCTTCTTTTCATATTGGTAGCAGGAAGACCATTAAAGATGGAGTAAAATTAATTCCACATTCCTATCTTAACTTTCCAAGAGCTATCTGATGGTGCTAACTGATGGTACCTACAGAGGTACCAGATTTGGTACCCATGGTACCACCTGCCAATGGTACCCATCGTGGTACCAGATTTGGTACCCATGGTACCACCTGCCAGTGGTACCTACCGATGTACCAGATTTTGTACCTATGGTACCACCTGCTAATTAGTACCGTCAGATAGCTCTTGAAAAGTTAAGATAGGAATGTGAAATTAATTTTACTCCATCTCTAATGGTCTTGCTACCATCAGGATTTGATAAATTTAACAATTTCTAAAAAAAGATAGATGACTAAAATTATTATTTAAGAAAAAATATTATTATCGATTTCCTTTTTTTTGCTGTCGATTGGCCAATACTCAATAAACATTTTTCTACTACCGTGCGTAAAATACTCACTTTACGCACTCTCTAAGATTCGTAAAATAGGCCTTTTTAATGTGCAGTGCGTAAAGTAAGGTATTTTACGCACTAGTGCGTAAAGTAAAGCTGACATATTTTTTGACGTTTACTGACATATTTTTTGACGTTTAGGGCAGTGCGTAAAATAATATATTTTACGCACTAGTGCGTAAAGTAATATAACATTAATTTTATTTTTTCATATATTTTTCGATAGTAGAAAAAATTTTGTATGCTACTCATGTGTAAAATACCCTTTTTTTATTCATGGGATTGTCGCATTCGCCTACGGCTCATGCGACAATATTCCCATTCATAAAAAAGATTCACTTTACACACTTGTTGCATAAATAACTATTTTAGATAAAAGTAAAAGTTTATTACGTTTCTCAAAAGATGCTGTTTTTAATACAACTATTTTGATCCATTCATCATAAAAGTTATGTTGAATATTATTTTTTTTTATTAGTATTTTTATAGTATTAATATGTAATAATTAATTTTTAATTTCATCCAGGACACAAATTTTCTTAAAAAATAGAGAAAATAGGTAAAACATAATGATTATGTGCCTATAAATGTATGCATTTTAATAGAAGCCAATCACGCAATGACGTCAATGCGCGGAGCGAACGAATTTGAGACGGTTAGGTATCATACCTTCCGTTTATTGTATCATGTGTGGCACTTAGCTACCTTTAAGAACTTTTTAATTTTTTTATTTTTTTTTTCATAGAAGTCATGATTTCTTCGAGTTGATTTTTTTGTCACTAAGTGGTTTATGTTGCCTTGTATTAGAAAAAAATATACTTAAATAAAAAATTGTATATTAGCCTTTTTGTATTATTTTCGTCGTTTTTTTCTCAAAATCAAAATTTTGGCACTTAGACCCTTTAGAAGTTATAGTCTTCAATTATGTTTTTAAATCAAACAGTGAACAGGTTACAGATAATAAACAAAATGAATAGCTATTTAAGCTGAAAAATATCGTAATGAACAATATTTCAATAAAAAAACAATTACAATAATCAGGTAAAAACAAAAATGAAATCAATAAATTTAAACAGGTAATCAGAATTTAATTATTGCCTGAAAGCTACTTATCAATTCAATTCTAAAACAAAGGTAATGACAATCATTCAATTCATATTGCTGGAAAGCTATTTTCTAACTTAAAAATCAGTTTAATTCAAAAACAAAGGTTACAACAAATTTAAATAGAAATAGAGAGATATAACAAACAAACAATTGTGATCTTGTGCCGACCACGGTCGAAAAGGCTTGAGAAGGCGCTTTTTAAAGAACAAGGTGACGATAAAATGATTCTATAAGTTGAATAATAACTAACTAAGCCTGAATCCAACCGATAACGATACTAGAGAAAATTAGACTGAGTATCCTACACTCTCGACAGTCTTAGTTATTAATTTCTAAAAATTGCCACCTCTAACTAGAACCTAGACATGAGCCCTATAGGCCAATTTGATCGATTCTTTAGCTGAGTTGCTGAACTAAAACCGAAATTTAATAACCCCTGCTTTTGTAGGATCAAGTTCTTTTTTTTTTCTCCTATCAAAGAGCCTAAAGCCCAAAAAAACTATCTCATATGCCCTACAGGCACAAACATACACACGGCAAAAGGCAACGTGGTATGCAAAACGATAGTAGCCAAATATCAGAAATTCACAAGCTTAGTAGCTTTATTCTGCTTACAGACTTTACGATATAGGAAACTAGAAATAAGATCAAATATCGCAAAAAAAATTACAATAAAATAAATCAAGCCCTACCTTCTCACAACCTCCCACACTGGTACCCGGTACAAGACAAGATTTAAAATCGAGTCTCACCTTCCACCAGAATCACATCTCGAAAAAAATTACACTGACACGCAGTCGTCACAAATATTTCAATTTTTTCTACCGTACGTACGAAGCGACCGATCTTTAACCATAAAATCTGAACTGGATATTTGAAATTATTTATCAATTTTAAACAATATATTCGACTGCTGTATTTACGTATATTGAACCCATAATATTAATGTTCATTTTATATTAACTAGATAATTATTATCGACTGATATATTTAAAAGACAAAATTAGTTTTAAATGAACTTGATGGGCAACATAAAAATTTATTTATCAATATTTTCGTGCTATTTATTTAATGCGGAATTTTCCACACTGTTGCTACCAGGTCGGTTCAGACAGTAATTCAAAATAGGTTGAAGATGAAAATTTATTATTTCAAATTAAAAACAAATACAAGCAAACTCGGAAAACCTGATGTGACGGAATTGTTAAAATTACCGTAACATCACAAACAAAGCGTTTGAATAGGACAGATTAAATGTTACATTCCCGGCCTAGGACGGGAATGTTATATTCCCGAACAGTTATTTTCTATTCCTGTACAGCTATTGCATGTTGCCAAGCAACGAATACAATATACTGGAATCATGACTTTTGCGGTGAGAAAACACATCGGAAAGGTGTCGTTTTTCGTCCGATCGGATAAAAAAGCTTTTTGATGAATGTATTGCAGGTTTAGAAAAAAAAGTTTGTCGTATATTTCTTTTAAAGTTCTCTATTATTACTGTTTCGACTTACAAAAAAAAATCAACAAATATATAATACGTGTGAAGCTTAGCTCCCAACAAAAAATGCAACATGTGTAAATAAACACAAAATAAAAAGATCAATTATTTCGTCTTTGACAATAACAAATCCGACAAAATAGGCAAAAAACGCCATATTGAAGATTCATTTAAAATAATAAAATATAGAAGTACCTAATTAACAAATATCAAATATAATATATATTTAGGTATCATAATATCTACTGGAAATCTAAATAGTTTAATCCTTACAGGTTATAATTAGCAAAACATTATATAAAAGAAAAACAAAATGACGTTTTTCACGCCTATTTCATCTATTTTAGATCATAATAGATGACCTGCAAGCCGAATGAATATCTTTTTGGAAAATACGAATAGAACATTATTTACTTAGTGGCTTGATGAACGGCGTGAGCAAGGTAATCGACGTTTTTACTGGTTACACCGGCCATTGAGATACGTCCATCTTTGGTCAGATATATACTGAATTCCTTCGTTAATTTTTCGACCTAAAAGAAAAAATATATTAGCAATACATCTACATTTACAAATTTAAACATTAGTTATGCAATTCACATAGTACATTTAAGGTAACAACTTTTAAACCTCCGAAACCATAACTTATATTGATTATTTCAAGCCATATTTGCTTAATAACTTTTGTGTTGCGCTATTGAAGACAAAATACCGTTGGTAACTTACCTGTTGTGCATTCATTCCAGTAAAGCAGAACATTCCAATTTGATTGGTGATATGCTCCCAACTTTTGGTGGATCCCTCTTTCTTTAGATTGTCACGCAATTTGGTTCTAACAGAGATAATCCTGTCTGCCATTCCTTTAACTTCCTTCAACCTAAAAATAAGATATAATTTTATGGTATGGAAATTATTTTATGAATCGATATCACAGAAAATACCACCCTTTTTGTATGCATCCAGATGTATGCAAGATGTTTACCAAAATTAAATTCTAAAAAAAGAACCTAGTCCTAACCCTAATCCAATTTAATGACATAAAAAAATATTAATCCCACCATTTCCGATCAGTCAATCTTTAATTATGGGTAAATGCTACTTACCAATCTGCTCTAAGCTGCGGGTCACCAAGGATCTCCGATACGATCCTGGCTCCATTAATGGGCGGGTTCGAATACAATGCTCTAATTAGAATTTTGATTTGTGACATCACACGGTCAGCTTCGTCTTTCGAGTTCCCTATGATGCTGAAGGCTCCAGCTCTCTCACCGTAGAGACCCATATTTTTAGCATAACTTTGGCATAAAGATATACGATGGCCCTCTTTAACGAAAAGACGTACCTACAAAATATAAAATAGGCCTAATTATTGAAGAATTTTATTACAAACTAAGAACATCAAGACCAAACTGAAGAAGATATTGAAAACACAGACCCTTAGGTTAATAAAAGTAATACATAATATAAGATATTTAAAAAGAAACTGAAAAAAAAAATTTATAGAAAAAAAGAAAATGTGTTGTGGCGCATGAAATTGTATAATAAAAATAATAATAATAAGCTCTTTATTTCCAACAGGCAAAATTCACATACAAATTAAGAACAAGTAATTCACAAAAATGTTGTTATACAAAAAAAAAATAATAAAATACGAAATAAATAAGTTACAATTGAAATAATCTAGCGAACTAAACTAAGGCTAAAAATAAGGAATGTAGAGGAACGAACCGGATCAAGAACTGCACGCATAACGCAAAGTAAGTTAAGGAAACTAAAAAAAAATAAGCCAAAATAAGAAGTGACAAAGGAGAAAGGAATGAAAACAAGAGAAATACAGATGAAAAATGAAGATGAAGAATGTGGAAATACAGTTAAGGAAAACCAGATGCCTCACCCAGGTGTTTCAGGACGTTAGACAAACTGCTGATATATATCACAGGCGTTTGATAGAAGATTGAAATTTTTGTACATGTTGTGAATGCAGCTCTCTTACATAATATCAGATCTCGCCAATTTCAGAGTGAACGCGGGTTGCTGTCTAGCTCCTAAACGCGGTACATGAAATGGTATACCTTCCAAAAGAAAGGGACAATCGATCATATCAAGTAGTGACAATTCCCCGAATCTGAACAATAAGATACTGCACAGCCTCCATCGAATCAATGTGGCAATCATACAACGGGCACCATACAAGTGACCCATCATCCAGCCTTGTTCTAACGAAGGAGTAATAAAGCAGTTTGATGACAAAGGTGTTGGAAAACTGTTTTACAATTTCTAATCAGAAAGCCCAACATTCATGAAGCACCAGCCATCATCTGCTCTATATGAGTAATAAATTTAAATTTCTCGTCAAATACTATGTCAAGATCCCTGACAGTTGACGATCTATCCAAGACAGTGCCGCTAATGGAATAGTTGAAGACGATGGGTCTTTATTCTGTGATAGGTAATGACACTACATTTTGGGACGCTCAGATGAAGCCTGCTGGTTGCGCACCGCTCGCTAACAACGTCAACACTAGCCTGCAAGAGAAGACAGTCTGCAAAGGAGTCAATGCGGTTGAAGACTTTAAGATCGTCAGTGTAGGCCAGCTTGAAACAGTCAATATTGCGAATTAGATCATCAACAATAATATATTGAATAGAAGGGACTCAAAATTGGAACCCTGAGGTACTCCTAAGGTTTGGATAAATGAGTCAGTTCTGAAGCCTTCAATCTCGATAAACTGCTTTCGATCTAAAAGGTATGATTTTAGGAGTGCGATGAGACTGTCTGAAAACCCAAATAGACAGTATGCCTATGTATAGAAGAAACTGCATTACAAAGACGCGTAAAATGAAAATTTTACAATACCGATGATGCCTGCATAAATAAGGGTCAAACACGATAATAAGTTTGGCAGATTTAAATGTTAAGAATTCGAGACAAAAGTTTCATGACATGTCAAGCTGCAATTCCCATCCAGAAATGACCGTCGATTATTACGAACACCGGGAATGATAAGAAAAAATTGAACGACGCCCTGATGGTGTTTGACTCCCTAAAAAGAGATACTACGACGAGGACAAGAATGCTGAGGGGTTCGAGAAGGATTGTGCCCCTGAATGAAGAATATGCATGAAGAAGGGTACCTTCCAAAACTGACAATGTACTTAATTTTATACAAGACGAAATCTGTCACTTAAGCCAACTAAGACAGAAAATACATGTAAATTGTTAAGTAGATAAAACCGACTGTCAATGAAATCAATACTTGCACATCACATCAGTCGTATCTACGATATTTTGCTGAAATATTTTAAAGCTCCTATAAACTCTGCTAATATTTTAATCTCGACATATTTAAAGATACCACCTTTAAAGGTTAGAGCCAATTGTTTGAAGCCAGGAATGCACAGTTAAACATATACACAAAGATGTGTAAGTAATAACAAAACGAAGCACATCAAAAAATATTTTAAAATGTCTTGCTCCCTGCATTCTCAAAATTTTAATATATCAATATATTTGTCATGACATTCGACATGTTTGAAAATATAACCTTTAACCGCAGACAAATCAGTATCAATTTTGGAACACATATCTCATCATCATTCAAATCATGTGTAAGTAATGGCAAAAATAAGCACATCATACGGTATTTTAAGTCTACTCCAAAAACCGTATTACATATATAAATATATTTTTGTAACTTGATATAGTTTGCTTTTTACACATGTTTAAAAAAAAAATACCAAAAAATCGATAGCAGTACCACATATCCTTCTGATCTCTTTCTGACTTGAATTTTGAAATCAATCAGGAAATCAGAAGGAGAACAGGGGTCATTGATGTAATGGAGCAAATTGCCAAAAACAAATGGCGATGGGCGGGTCATGTTGCTAGGGATGACATAAAGTGGACGAAAAGGGTCATGGAATGGAGACCTCGACAATCAAAACGGAGCGTAGGTCGACCCAAAGCAAGGTGGCGAGACGATATCCAGCGCCAAGCGGGGAAAACTGGATGCAAAGAGCCCAAGACCGACAAACGTGGAGACTTATGGAAGAGGCCTACGTTCAGGAGTGGACGTATACAGGCTGATGATGATGACCACATATCGGCACGTAGTCTTAACCAGTGGCACAAATCGTTGCCCGACCGCATAACATAGCGGTAGTAAGCCCAGAAATGTTTGCTTCATACGCGGCATACATTACCGGTTCCGAATACGGCGCCCCGGGTTCGATTCTCGTCGATGTTTTTTTTTATTTTTCAAAGCTATGTTTGTTTCTTTTTTTAAATGTGGGATAGTTTTGTTTGGTTGAGCCCCGAAGCGAGCGTAGGGCCATGCGTGAAGTGAAAAATACAAATCTAAATTCATGTGTTAATCAACAATGTGATAAGCGATCATACGCGCGCAACTCTGAATCACTTCAATGTGGTCCGGGCAACGTATTGTGTATAGTACTACGCTCCCGTTCAGTTGCACAAAACGGGGCTTTAAATCAGCGAATTGTAGTAGCCGTATGAGGCGCACACATTTCTGCGTGTAAGGGTATTATTTTTAGCAGTAGCTTGCATGTTGCCTTTGTTGTTGAACAAGGACTTTTCATTTAAATCTTTGTTTTTAAAAACCATAAAAAACAAGCTTGAAATGATTGATAAATAAATGATTCCATTGTTTTATGGTGAATTATAAAATTTAAGACCCAACAATCAAAATAAAGAATAGGTAGGTACTATAATCATTTGTTTCATAGTGTTAGGGGTAGGTGCCTATTTGAAACTTGACGTTTTATTGTCATCTTCCGCATCTCATCTCTTTACTGTTTTCTTCTTGAAGGGTCAAGTGTCGTGTCAGGTGTCAGGTCGTCAGATGCTTATTCCTAATTAAAATTAGATCACGTCGATCACGACCGTTACGATTGAATTGGTGCATGCCTATTAGTGGGTGGTTGGTTTGTTTTTGTTCGTGAATTTAAATTTTCAAGGCGGATTTTCCGGTTTAAAAACTAATAATTATTACTGTTACATCAAGGTAAGCCAATTTATGTTTTATTTTAATAATGCAGTATTGCCATATCCGAGGCCATATCTATTACCAAGGTTTTGTTTATTAAAATTATTTGTGGTTCTCGATAGTGGGTTTGGTTTTCATGTGGAAAAGCTGCAAATTTTGGAGAGTCGACCAATGCCAAAAATAACAGCAATTTTTAGCGAAAAAAGGGTGGGTCGTCGGGATACTTCGCGAGCGCTTCAAACTTCCTGGTATGATAATTATAAATGGCTTTGCGGAAGTTTATAAAATCAAATCAAATCAAAACAAACTTTATTGTCCAAGAATACAAATCTTACTGACAAAGCCAAAACTGATAGTAAAGTGAGCTAGTGTAATAAAATGTACTTAAAATACATAATATGACTAATAAGTCTTCTGACATCAGCCAAAGTAGACTAAAACATAAAATTCAAATTATAGTATTGATGCATTAATTAAGACTAGAAATGTGAATACTATGACCTAGATTTGATTAAAATACACATACTAATACAAAAAACAAAATATAAAAATACAGACCCGCCTATTAAAGCAATATACAAATAAATTATATGGTCACCAAGTTGTGACATGAACTTAAAATTAGGCGCATGTACAGGCATATAAACAAATTCAAATCTTAACTGACCTACATACCTAAACAAATCACCCACGCAATCCACCAACCCAAGATCCAGATCAATAAAACAAAATTTACATTAATTTACATTAAGGTTCAGATAAAAAAAATACAAATTATTGGCAAAAAACTGAGATAGTGTGTAATAGGCTTCACCGATAAGGTGTCTTTTGACTGTTCGCCGAAACAAGGCAAGTGAGCTTAAGGAGGTCATTTCAGTAGGGAGATGATTAAATATTTTCTTACTTCATATATGATTTTTTGGTCAAACTGGAATTTGGAACAGTGTAACGTCCTAATAAGCAAAATGCTTATTCAGACGCCCATATGCCTGACTCTCTTTTTTTAGAAAATCGTGGGTTAAAGTGTTTGGTCGTTAGAAGCGCGCCACTAAATTTCTATCGTGATAAATTTATCGGAAAGACTTTCGATTGGAGAAATGGATAATAAAACCTAGAAAAAATACCCGGTGAAAGAGCGAAGTAAAAAATATTAAATAATTCGCTAAATAAAAACATTAGAATTAAATCAAATGATATCCAATTAAACACCTGAATTACTAACAGTGGTTTATAGTACACTAAACACGCACGTACAATAGTATATCGTTCATCAGTACCTTCCTGGTACAGAGTACCTTCAAGAAAATCAATCAACCAATTAAGAAGATTTAATCTTAAGTTATGCAGAGATATTTTTTTCTAGAAGAGTACAGCC
Organism: Pissodes strobi; assembly: GCA_016904865.1. Lineage (NCBI taxonomy): Eukaryota > Metazoa > Arthropoda > Insecta > Coleoptera > Curculionidae > Pissodes > Pissodes strobi. The sequence continues at coordinate 11,352 of JAEQML010053073.1, read as the reverse complement.
ATGTGATAAAGAGGAAATAATTTCCTAGTAAATTTTATACTAAATAACGAGAGGAATATTTCAAATACCATCTAATACGAATTTATTAGATGAAACAATTTATAGGAAAATTAGCTTCAAGTAATGAGAATAAAAATATCTCCTATAAAGTCTAATATTCTTTTATACTGTTCGATACTATGACATAATTTTCAGGAGGTTTAATACTACTTAATGAAAAGTAGTATTTCAAATACAACTAGTACGCTTTAATAAGAAAAAAAAATCAATGATAGGTTAGCATTACCCGATAACTATTATCTAAATGAATATTAACAAAATCGCACTAGAATGAATATTCACAAATTCATCCTTTACTTACTCCCTGGGCAGTAATGTCGTGGAAAATGCTTAATTAATGGAAAAATTCCTGAAAGAGATATATACAAATATAGCCGCTTACGGAAGAAAAATTCGAGCTCGGATTAATCTGTTTTGGGCGTGAAATCAAATAGCAATATTAAATAAATTTAAGGAAGTTCTGCCGCGGGTTTACAGCGAGATATAATTTACTTAATGCTAATGTAATATTGGTACTAATTTTACAATATAACATAAGAAATAAAAACGTGGGAAACGGTAAAAGATCTAAGGTATTCTGGAGAAATATCTCCTTAAAACAACGCACTATATCGGCGAACTGAATCTCAAAATCTCTTGAAATGTTTTATCCGGTATGTGCTTCTAATAAGATAGTATCTAGTCTTTTCATTCGAGAATCATCGATAGTGGCAGCAGAAAGCCAAGAGAAAGCTCAAAAAATTCGCCTTATTGAGAATAATAATTCTACTTTCACTGATGACTTTGGCGTCGATAAATGAAAGACTTAGGCAAGGCACTAATTGGATAGTCGGGCTTCACCCAAACTGCCGGACTGGTCCACGCTGGAGAAGACGGTTAGGCTCCTACACAGGGGAGGAGGTGCTCAAAAAGCCATTGATCCCTCGGAACGACTCTTTAAATTTACACCTTTCACACGGTGTGTTACAACACAATTGACGATATTTAGTACATTTAAGCGATACTACGCTTGTAGATAAATTGGCCTCTACCAACTCGGTACCAAAAACGGTCGTCTTCACGCCTCGAAGGCGTACCAGAGGAGATCGTTCTGTCCGCTACCTTCCGTAGATATTTCCTGCGCATCTTCGAAAGTAGTAAGGTTGCGAGGATCGATACCATAATTTAACAGATATATTGCGGAAAATTAAATATAATAATTACACATGTACAACGTTACACAGGCAAAAGCAAGGCATAGGCCCGGCGTGTTTGGAAACTGGGCTCTGAGCCCAAGAGCCTGCTCTTGTTCTTGAATATAAAGCTCAAAGTTTCCAGGATAAACAACGATGACAGGGTTAATATTCGTTGTGATTTAAATAAGGGTCTGCAAAAATCCCTCGGTCTGTGCCACACAAACACCTAATTGCTCGTTTCTACAAAATAACGAGTATTTCAAAAAGTCCCCGGTTACAGTGACTCCAAAACGCAGTGCCATAGCGAAGCCTGGACTCAACCAAGGCATAATAAGCGTCCCTTGTAGCTGAAGCATCCAACCCCCCAACGACAGTCCGAACGGCAAAACATGCAGAAGTTAGCTTCTTGCTTAAAAGCTTGAACCTTAAAGCCGCATCCAGCAACAAGCCCAAGAATTTAGCATCATCAACGGGCCCCAGGGGCCGCTCCCAAGCGACACACGGCCCAACTTGCATTTAAATCCCACAACATGGGCCTTGTCTATATTTAGTGTCCGCAGGTTTGCGTTAAAACCGCTCCCCTACCTTCATCAAATCCTGTGTTATTTGGTTGTTTAGACTGTTTATTGCCTCTGCCTTAGGATTGTAGTATCATCCGCAAAGAAAGTAAATTTTCCCTGAATTTTAACACAAATCAGATCATTTATGTATAGAAGAAACTAGGACCGACCCTTGTGGTACTCCACAATCAATATCTCGCCTTTTCGATGCGGACGACCCAACAAACACTTCAAGAAAAGTCCAACAAACAGAGTTTGTATTGCTGGCCGTGCATTTTATTGGGTAAAACAAAAAATTCATGGTGCTCAAATGATGGTTTCAGGGACTTAAACATTTTTTTTTCGTAGTACTAAAATGCACGTCTTCTAAAAAACACATAAAAAACTTTATGGATGTCGTGCGGTTAGTGCAAAATAGGGCAACCATTCAGGAGACGTTAAGGGAAGACGCCCGTTTATACTTTTTATTCGACGAAGATTAGTTAGGTGGGTACTTACCTACATATTTATTTAATTCAACAGGGTAAAAGCAGATTTTTTGCCATAAAGGTATACCCATAAATATTTATATACTTTTATTTATTAGAAATTTGAGTTTTATTTATTTTATAGTTTTAGTAGGGCTATTGGCGAATGCCCCCTTAAAAAAGGGACAATGCGTCAAAGAGTAATACCTCAGGTTTGAGTACCTAGGTGACGTGGAAATTTATTCATTTTTGGGGGCTCGTTTTCATTTCTAGCCTTGCTTTCCTTGAAATAATTAAAGTTATAGGTATTTCTTGTATCATAAAATTGGCTTGACTTTGGCCCCAAGTCAAAACTCAAACTCAAAAAATGTTTCGCCTCCGACGCTTTTCCTAGTGGAGCCTGGGCATCACATGTTTTACCTACCACGAGCCGCTACTGGTTTAACGGTATATTTTGCAAGTTGATCTAGATCTAAATACTCTTCTAGTAGATAGCTATTTTCCCTCATTATTGAACAAAACAAAAGTAATCCATTATAAGTATGATATAATTTTGACATAGTTTTCAATCATACTAATTAAACAATTGTTCAGAAAAGCGACTACATGATGAAATCAAAAACAGATATTGTAGTATTTAAGGAAAAAAAGATAAATCGTATAATTATACGCGCCTGATAAACTGTGCTAATAAGATGATTTTTGCCAATTCAAAATTGCGTAATAACAGTGATGCATCACAAAAAAGACATTAGTAACTAAATGTAATTTTGTTGCTTGGAGCATGAACAAATAATTCAATATTGTCTAAATATTGCAGCAAAGCTATGATAACTGCAAGGCCAAAAACATCCTAAACTAATAAAATAACTGATTATGCCGTTTACTGCTAAAAATACAGTTCCATATCGCTGTTCAAACTGAACAACTGCCAAATTCTCATATCCTCTCTTCCACCAAAGGATATACTCACCGACCCAACATCTGCCCGTTCGATATTTTCGATTCCATCGCGCTGACAAAGCAAAGCTGATTAGATTATTTTCTTATAGTGCAGGCAAATATCGTTTTTAATAAGGAAAATTTATAAAATATTACATAAGAATTGCGCAATAGCCTTGATAACCTATCCGGCTCGTGAAATAATTAGTATATTATTTTGACAATAAAACGATGCACAAAATGAGCAAAAGTAACTTGCAATTAACTGTTTTGATATATTCCCAATTCCACAATATCTAGAATGACCGAACCCAAACTAACAAAACAATGAATGCATAAACCCTACTTTACGAAATTCAAAGATATTTGCTGTTTTAATCACACAAGACCACATTAAATAAGTAAAAATGAAATAAAAAAAGGGCAAAATCTAGGCCTCAAGTCATGTATTTATTAACCAGTTACATGTATTTCACACTTGCATGCTTCATCACATCCTTTATAAGACGAAACTTAATTTTTCCCATATTTTTCGTATCAATCATTAAAATATATAGACGTTTCTAGCGAACAACTCAACCGGTCGCTCTGGAAATTGTACCGTTTCAAGACTTAATTAGCCTCATATAATTTAAATACTTTGTGGAAATCAATATCGAAAAAGAACTAAATAAAAGTTGAAACTTACCGCAAATGCATCATTGTCTACACTGCCAGTAGCAAATCCTTGATAAGCCATATCAAAGAATGGGAACAGATTCCTCTTCTTAATAAGGTTTGATAGCTCAGCCCATTGTTCTTTGGTAGGGTCGACACCAGTGGGATTGTGGGCGCAGGCGTGCAATAAGATTATGGATTTTTCAGGAATTTTCTGCAAAAAAAATAAGTTTTACTTAAGGTTAAGGCACCAGTACCTGACAGTGCCCCTATACCTGACACATTGTGTTTCCAATATCAAAAATACCTACTACCTACAAATAAAAAATAAATCTGTTTTACATAATCTATAACTAGGTACGTCCTCTATTGGTTGTTTATGTAAGACAGCTGCCTCAGCTGAAACGTGTTGTTGTCTCAAATATGTGTTTCCTTGAATAAAGGGAAGATGACATACTCATACAAATTAAACGTATTACTTATTTATTTTAAGACTCTTTGGCATTAATAGGTACAAAAATAATTACTGTTTAGTGTTTTTAGGTTAAAATTCAATTACCTTGTAAAATAACACAATTTGTAAAGGTGTCAGCTTTAGGTTTAATTTTTTTTGCAGTAGATCAGTACATTAAGGGTCAGGCATAGGACCATATCGAAAAATTACGAAACCTACCCCTGAATTCTATTTTGATGGTAAAACCAACTTGAATTATTTTATTAAAACGCCCTCAACAAAAAAATCTTCGATATTGTGAACTACTAAAACGCATAAACTACTAATCTTGCATTTGAACTTAAAATATATTATGTAAACATTGAAGACAAATTATAAACAACACGAGCGATCAGCGCCAATCGATTATGAATCTTACACGTGCAACAGTCAGCATTATATAAATAAACAAGTGAACCATCAGTTCGACAGACTTTGTTTCTCATCCAAGCTACAGTTCGCTACAGAACCCAAGTGCGTAGTGTTCGGGAGGTTCTAACCTGCAACCTAATTCCCCCGCTAAAACTGAGTTTCACAGCGCATAGGTGCGTGAGCTTTGGGTTACCCACCCCTAAAATAGTAAAGTCGAATCTATGATAAATTTGCCAAAGTTCTAAGAAAGAAAATTTCAAAGTAAAATCTGTCAAATGGTTAAAGTGCAGTGTAAACTCCAATTGAAATTAAGCCAAAGCTAACCATAAATAAAGCATACACAACACAACACAACTCTTAAAAAAACTTTATTATAAAACAGTAACCAAAGACCTATAAACAATTCAAAGCATACGTCAACCTATAATAACAGACTCTCTAAAGCAAAAAATAGGCAAAAGGAAAGTTGGGCCATAATTAATAGCTTTCGTAATTTTAAGCCATCTCACAATGCTCCTAATATTGATCTAGAACACCTCAATAAGTTTTATTGCAACGTAGCAAATAATCTTAGAAAAAATTTGTCACCTAAACTTGACCCTTTGTTGTATCTCGGAAATAGATCCACCATTGGCTGATTTGGCTTTGTCGAAACATACAGACAGGAGGTTGGGGAGGTTATTTCTGAGATTTAAAAAAAAAAAAAAACGTGTGGAGACGATAAAATCTTTGCAGGGTTCTTTCGCAGCTGCCTGATAGCGCTCTGGATGCCCTCTCTGCTTGTGTCAATGAGCCTTGGTCGAGGGGAGTGTTTCCTGCTTGCCTGAACTCGTCATTGGTGATCCCACTATTTAAGGGCGGTGACTCGGAAGACCCATCTAATTACCGCCCAATCTCTCTACTCCTAACACTATCTAAAGTTATAGAGAAACTTGTAAAGAAAAGAATCTGGAACTACATTCAGCCTTCAACCTAATAACTAAGAAGTAATTTGAGTTTAAAACATCGAAAGGGACCCATGATGCCATTTACAGTTTCCTTGAGGGGGTTTATTGAATCAGGGTGGGACATGGTGGGACATGTGCGGCGGTGTTCTGTGATCTGTCCAAGCCATTTGATTGTGTGGATCACAGAATACTGCTGGCGAAGCTTGAGAGATATGGCTTATCTTGAGGGGCGTTTTTAGACTGTGGTAAGCTCAGGAGAAAGGTCTTCTGTCTTGGAAGATGACTGCGGAGTTCCGCAGGACTCTGTTTTGGGTCCTATCCTGTTCCTGTTATATATCAATGACCTTGTCTACCTTAAAACCTCGGGGCTCTTTACCATTTTTGCTGACGACACCTCAATATTGTGGCAGAATAGGAATCTGGTAGGACTTAAGGAAATTATAGTGAATGATCTGAGGATTATTAAAGAATGGTTTAACTCTAATCGCCTTTGCTTGAACATGTCTAAAACTCACATTGTTGGGTTTAAGTGTGATGTGGCAGAGCTGCTGTTGGATGGGGATCCTCTTCCAGATGCTTCAGTGTCTAAGTTTCTTGGCGTGCTAATTGATGGTGAGCTAAATTTTGAGGACCATATTTTAACCTTGAGAAAGAATTCCGGTTAAATTTAACCTCTGGTTAAATCTAAAATGAGTGTCAAACGGTAGCCTATAAAAACCAAGATAGGAAAGTGCAAACCATTTTGCTTTATCTTTAGCCGATTAGATTTTACAGGCTGTCATACTTGGTAAATGGTCGATTTTCAACTGTCAATATTTCAAAAACAGTTGGAGATAGGCATAGCTATACATGAAATATATCCAAAATTTACCGAGAAATCCAAAAATGCAAAAATATATAGGGTGTTTCATTTAAAAAATATATCAAAACTAACGCCCGATTTTTATGAAACATCCTGTATAATTGAGTATATTTTTAAAATATGCACCACCATATATCTTAAAACTTTTGTATTTAAATTTTATTCTCATCTCTGTAAAAAAAACCTGCTCCCGACTCTGGGCAAGGTAGTTGAGAAATTGGTTTATAAGCGCGTTATCAGTTTTATTAATAGACATAATATACTTTCCAGCTGCCAGTTCGGGTTTCGTTCTTCCATGAATACTGGTGATGCGATCTTTGGCTTTCTTGAGACTCTGTATCTGAGGATTAATGAGGGGGATGTTGCAGCGGCTGTTTTCCGCGATATTGCGAAGGCCTTTGATTGTGTTGATCATAGAATTCTTCTTGCTAAGCTTCAGCTGTATGGTTTCCGCGGCAAATCTTTAGAATGGCTCGGCTCTTACCTTAAAGAACGCTCTCAAACAGTGCTCCTTAACAACAGTGAATCACTCCCACGTTGTATGAACTCAGGTGTCCCTCAGGGATCTGTATTGGGCCCGCTTTTATTTTTGATTTATGTTAATGATCTATCGGGCATTAATATTCAGGGAAGATTCACCCTGTTCGCAGACGACACCACAATTCTTTGGCATGACAGCAATAGTGAGCGATTGACATTAAAGATTAACGATGGATGGCGGTACAAGATGGCGTCTAAAGAACAGGCGAAAGACGACGCTCCTGAAAAGAATGCGTTTATTTGCTGCAAGAAAAAGTTTTCCAGTGTGGTATTGTGTGTGAGATGTGGTGGTATTTTCCACAGCTCTTGTGCAATGAGAGATTGGAAGGAAAAAGTGACCTTTTTCGGCAGAAATCGCGTTATTTGCTGTGACGGTGTCGCCAATGAGAGTGAGGTTGGGGTTAGCAGAGAGGACCAAAACAACACAACAGAGGTAATTGTTTATCTGAAAAGGTTAGTGGAGGAACTGACTGACAAAAATAGAATCCTGCAGGAAAATTCGGACTTGTGGAAGCAAAAATTTACGGATGCTACAAAAAAACAATTTCTGGGCAGGGAAAAGGTAAACAAAGACCCTCGTCCCCTTCCCCGCAATTGATTGCAGCCACGTTGCCGTGTGAAGCGGATGCCATTAGCGACGATGCCATTGTCGTTGATGTTTATGTGCCAACAGCAACGAATGCTCTGGTAGCAGGGGCCAGCTCTAGATCTAACAAAGAAGCAGAGGTAAACATCACGATAACCCAACACGAACCCGAAAATATTGATAAGCACAAAATAAACAACAATGATGGTACGGAAATAGAACTTCGATCCCCAGCGGGTACCTATGGCCTACAAAGCCAAAAGACAATGAAAACACCTAAAGTGTCCATTCCCTACTACAATCTCGGAAACGAGAGGGAAATAATAATCAAGAAAAGCCAGGATGAAGCCCAAGACTTTGACTGGCAGATAGTAAAACGAAAACCGAAATTTAAGCGTCCCGAGCCAACTAAGGGAATCAAAGAAAATGTCCCGCGTCTAACTGTTGCAACCCCCAAGACGCATGCATGGTTTTTTTTATCTGGTTTTGAACCAAATACTGTTCCTGAAAGAATTCTGGAATATTTAACAGATAACGGAGTGCAGGATTGTACATGCTACAGAATGAAGACAAAAAAAGATACGTGGAAAAGCTCTTTTAAACTAGCTGTTCCCATTATTAAAAAAAAAAGGAGATCATGTCACCAAATCTCTGGCCAAGTGGTATTATCATTAACCATTTTTTGAATCTGCAGAGATGCACAACCCCAGGGAAAGGCGTGACCTACTTGAAATAGACAAGGAGTTCCACATTATCCATCATAATGTCCAATCTATTGGTAATTGTCTGGACCAACTTCAGGTGCTTCTGAGTGAGCATAAGTGTATTGTTGCATTGGCTATTACAGAACATTGGAAGTCAGAGGAACAGTTGAAGTGTTACAACTTGGTGGAATACGAGTTGGCATCATGTTATTGTCGACAAGAGAACTTGCATGGTGGGGCCGCTGTGTATGTACGAAAGGGAACTTTATGGAAAACAAGGACAGATCTAATACAGTATTCAGAGCATTTCGTTTTTGAGTGTGTGGCTGTAGAACTTTATTTAAATGGCACCAGGGTGGTTGTTTTGTCTGTATATAGGACACCTACCTCTGATGTTGATATTTTTTTGTCGAAAATTGATAATTTTGAGTAGGCTTGCAGGTGAGGATATTTTGGTATTTATGGCGGGCGATTTTAACATTAATATATTGCGCAGTGATTGTAACTCAGCAACTTTTTTATCTCTCTTAGCTTCTTTTAATGTCTTTCCTGGGATATACGAATATACCAGAATGGCTGGACCAGCAAAGTCATGTATCGACAACATTTTTACCAACTGTAGTTCTTTCACAGCTAGGATCTTGCACACTCATATATCCGACCACACTGGACAGAAGTTGACTTTTAGTCTGCCTGGTGCAGCATCGCAAAATAAACTTAATCGTAGAGTTTTCAGCTCTGAGGGTAAGCAATGGTTCTGTCAGCTTCTCTGCTATGTTGTAAGAGTCGTGTCTTGGGAGTTGAACGAAACTGCGGCTAGGAATACATATTTTGCCCTGGTCGAGACTCATCTAAGGTATGGCATATGTTTTTGGGGATCATGCAGTAATTACCTCTTCACCGCTATTTTTGTATTGCAGAAGAGGGCTGTTAGGTATGTGTACGGCATGAGACCCTCTGAAAGCTGCAAACCAGTGTTTAAAGCTAAAAAACTTCTTACCCTACCATCTCTATTTATTCTGGAAACGGTATGTATGGTTCACAAAAAGTACGTCACCGAAATTCATTCGCAGTCATACTACCCAACACGCAGTTCTCACGTGGCTTATTTGCCCATACCAACTTCCGACAAAATTAAAAGATCTCTGATTTATACTGGCAAAAAATTGTTTAATCATTTACCACTACAACTGCGTCAGATTGGCAGTTTTAAAATGTTTAGAAGAAAGGCCAAAAAGCTACTAGCTGCAAAAGCTTATTATTCGGTGGATGAATTTTTTCATGACAGTCTAACCTAGTGCAATATGTTGTTGTTTGTGGTTTGGGTACATTGTGTAATGCGTTTTAGTGCTAGTTTTGTTTCTCCATTTATTGTATTTATTGTTTTTATTATTTTTAGGTATTATTTTTTTTATGTAATCACTATTTTATGTCTTCTACTTTTAATTATTTTACTTGATGCTTTGTCTCTGAAAAGAATTTTATACTTTTTTGACAATAAAGCTTTATTTATTTATTATTATTATTATTATTAGGAGAGATATGTTACTCCGCGCAATCGTTGACTCACCCTGTACATTTGACTTTCTTTCTGGTTATTTTAAACTTATTTATATGTTCTCATTCCTTGTCGATAAAAATTTGTAAATTCTTTGTATTTTTGAATTTTGAAACCGAAGACATGCGTACTTTAGTAATTGAGTAAAATGTAGATTCATTAAGGCCTTAACCAATAGACATTGTTATTGTTTTTACCAACGTGTCATCTTTATCATCTCTTCTCACCTGGCGTAAACCGATCCCTAAATTGAACTACATAAACCCTCCTATCCTAACATAGCGTGACAATATGAGGAAGAAAATTTCAATCAGGCACTAACCGTAGTAAGTAATGGTTTGGCAGTTGCAAGACACTACGCCGTATTCAAAACAACTCTTTGGTGTAAGTTTCACGGAAATTATCCAGAGCAACGAAAAATGGGTCTATCGTCATTCTTGTCACGAGAGGAGTCTATACTTGTCAACTGGATAAAATGAATAGCTCGCAAAAAGACAATAACGATGGTAGCATTAAGCTGGGAAAATAATGGTTCTTGGGGTTTATGAAACGACATTCCAATATTAATCAATCAATCCAATATTAACAGACAGAAAAGCTTCCAGAGGTACTCGTACTAACAACATTTAAAAAAAAGCATTTTTTTGGTATGAGCAAAAGGAAGGAAAATCATCAGGGTCCAAAAGGAAAAAAACAAAAAGTTCACACTGTAGTTACTTCCCAAAGCTGGCAAGAGTTTAATACAAAGGAAAAAGAAAAACTAGAGAAAGAAAAACAAGTTGTCCTCAGTATGAGAAGGAAGAAGCAAGGCATGAAGACATCAGTAAATTTAAAACGGTTAACTCAGAGTTCGCTTGTTCAAGCGATGATTATGGGAGGGAAAAGACTCACCCAGTTTATTTTATGTTTGTATTGTACAGGATAATAAGCTTGATTATCTCCGTCCAAAAATTGCAACTGCACGAGGCAAGGTCAGATATGTATTTAATAAACCTGTATCTACTAATAATAATTAATGAAAAATGTGAATATTCTTGATATGCTTTATTTGTTTGATATTAAGTAAGAAAGGAAGTGTAAAACAAAAATAAATAATGTTTTTGTTTGTACCTTTTTGTTGATTTTGAAAAATGTCTAATTAAAAAATGCTAAAAACAGATTGTTTAATTCAAAACACATGTCCGTCAGGTATAGGTTCACTTTGTGTCAGGTAATGGTTCACTCCTTATACCGACATATCAGCTTCAAGTGCAGGTGCAATTTTTCAAAATATATTTTTTTTATTTACCTACAGCCATTTTTAAACGTTTTATTGTTGTGATTTGCCTGTATTGTTTAACTAATCCTAATTTTCTAAATTATGGACATATATACTAACCCAAACTAACAAATAAAAAAGATGTAAAAGTTACAGATACCGGTAATGTAG
>MU190682.1:0-19412 GCA_016904865.1 Pissodes strobi | reverse complement strand
ATAAAGTCGTGTGTCGAACTAAAAGAAAGAAACCATTTTCGTTCTCACTGGCGGTGGACCCCCTCCAAAAACACAAAAACATGCGGGAGAAGATGAATAGATTATATATTGATTTCAATATTAAATAAGAAAACACTAGTAGGACACCTTAATCCGTTCGGCGATGACCCAGATATGTTAACCATTGAACATGTCCAACACAAAGAAAATCATACAATAGAATTTGAATTTGTCGAAGACACAGAAGAAGGACGAGAAAGAAACACAGATGCAGCTCCAAAGAATTGCCCAAGAGATGCATTTCATCGGGTAAAAGTCATTTGAATTCTATTTTCAGACGAGTGCCTTGCTCAGCACTATGACAATGAAGTGAACGTAAACATAGAAGCTAGTTCAGGTTTGAATCTAGAAATGATCGATGATACATGGAATACCTACACACCAAAACCATTACAGTTACATTACAGTTCTTCACTCCAGCCAAACTAGAGTTCGGCACAAAAACATTCTCTGAGAATTTTTGATAATACAGTGAGTTTTCTTTTTTAATATATATAATAGAAATTCTATTATATTGATATACTATCTAGCATGGTTAGATATAATTTGTCTTTATAGGTTCTAGAACAGCCATCTAGCAGGACACCGAAACAAAAAAATCGGCATAGACCAACTACAATTATAAAACCAAAACCTCTTACATCCTCCGATATAGCATGGAAATATGACCTTCTTTTAGATAAGAAGCTTTTATTAATTGAAAGCAGTTAAGGCATATGGACAACGAAAATGTTCTTATAATTAGAAAAAAGAAATTGGAAACTAGAAAAGTCAATTACCTAAACCCTAATTAAGCTATTGATATTTGTTCGTAATGTGTTTTTGTTTTTCTGAGGCATTTTTTTAAGTTGCTCAATAATTATATCCAGAGTACCTCCATGTTGCAAAACAGCTGTGTCATAAAATAATATGATATATTTTTTTGTTTTATTTCTATCAACATTTTATAAAAAAATTTTAGTTAAGCATAATAATTATTTATTTCCTATAAATTGTTGAAATACAGTTGAAATAGTTATTTATAATATCTCTTCTAAAGTCATACATGATGTTCTCATGCAGGTTGACTACAGGAATTTGTTGCTGCTGAATTAAGTAGTCTAATTATTTAGCATTTATGCCTATTATTGGTGGTGGATCCTCTTCATGCATAAATAAGATGATATTATGGAGCACAGCTGTAGCCACTATAATGGCTAGTGAATTATTGAGGCTACATCGGAGCCCATAACAAAGTGCTGGAAATCTTTCCTAGACTCCATTGGTTCTCTATATAATATCTAGATCGAATGTGTGATTCGTTATATAACTGTTCTTCATTAGTTACAGGATTTTGTCAACGGAATCAGTAAATATGATTTCATTGTGTTAACCATTATCCCCTAAATTATGAAAATATAATTTGTAGTTAACTGAGTTGGTCATCGACAAACAAAAAACAAGTTTATTGTCTTTTAAAAGGACTAAACTCGGCTTTAATGGCTGTAAGCCTCCAAAATCGTAGGCTTAAAATGAAGCGAGCTTAAGAGTCTACGTACTTGCGGTGCATATAAAAAATGCTAGTTAAGCGCGCTTAACTCTTAAGCTTAGCTTTTTTATATACGGCGAATACGGCCATTAGTCACTAAATTATGGTATTAGTTTACCAACGACAGGCCAATATAATACATTTTTTCTTCAAACGTCAGTAAATCCGTCATTACTCGACTGTGTAGGCGGCCGTGAAGTTTCGTTTTTCCTCCGCCGGAGCTTTACTTTTCACTTTTCCGCCGGCGGAGGTAAAAGTGTTGTCATAGCAACATAGATACAATACAAACAGACAACAAAATAAGCGTCAGCAACTCAAGATTTATTAAAATACAATTTGTATTTATCACTCAATTTGTGACTGCATTTCTAAAAAGCACTAACGCAATTGGAGACGCAATCTTAAAAAGATAATTATTGTTGACAGTGTCCACTGACAGCTTGATGTTACATTATATTCACCGACACCGGTCTAAGCAAGGCCACCTACGACCGTGGCCTAAGCCGCCTTGCAAACCCATTTATCTTTAATAATAATTAGATATTATTACTATTAAAAAGAGATGTTTTTGCATTAATTTGTCGACATTTGAAGAAAAAACAGCATATTTCATTTGGAGGAAAAGTTACTTTTCATGGCTTGCTCTCTATTACCAGCCTCACTCCGTTCGGCTGTTAAACACGAGCGCGCCATGAAAAGTATCACTTTTCCTCCATATAAAATAATATACTATTTCTAAATGTGTTGTCTATCAAGTTAAATTTTGTAGCCCACTTTATAGTAGAGTGAAACTATTGCATAACGATATCTGGACAAAATTAGATAGTGTTTCTGGATCTTTTGATATTGCAATGGAATGGAAATCCTGCAGGTACAATATCTGTGCAATTCTGGACTGGGCAATATACTACATTTTTTAAATGAAAATGTTAACACTGTGTGTTACAATACGATCATTGCACGACATGCCTGAGCGAAATTGTGAAAGTTTGCCTTTTCCGAACGCTTGAAAGTGAAGCCGCTTCAAATTGAACCTCTGTCCAGAATGTTTATTTCATACATTTTAAAAACAGCTTCAGAATTAGAATCCTCATTTGTTTATCAAATTTAAAATATTGATGTTTTAATTTTGGTTAGCTAATAGCTAGTGCCTTTTCTGCGGAATTTTGAGCACCCGGCTGAGTATCGCGCTCCAACACCTTGAGCCAAAGGGGGCTGCTGTCGGCCCTGCTATTGACTAATTCGATCCTTAGTGTTCATGTAATTGTATCCAAGCTATTTGGACTGGGCCCTTTAGCTGTTTTGCGATAGTGCCACTCCAGAGAGGTTTAGATGGGTATTACTGCAGGGAAAAACAAGAAAAAATCCTGCTTTAGTTAAATATTACATACATAAAATTTTATTGATATATTTACATATCAAGACCAGGTCAGCATAGGTTTCGTTGATATGAAATAAGCCCAAGAGAATCATGCCTGCAAGAGCGGCCAACTAGTTTTATAATTTCAAGCGAAAACAGACAAGAGCCGCGCTAAATTGGCTCCTTCCCCTGACTAATCAAGGTACGAGGATCCAATTTTGCAGGAAAATAGCAAGTAGCACGTTTACGATGACTCCTGTGCTTCTGTTAGTGGAAATTTACTGAAAATTTTGAAAGACAATTAAAAATGCTGAGATTTTCGAAAAATATATAATTTAGATGGCTAAACATTGCATTTTGGTACGTCCACCGAATGTGGTTCCTCAGTGAAATTGAGAAAATTGGGATTCTATTATTTTGATACGTCTCGAGGTGAGCAACAAAATCTTCAAGCGCTAAAATTAGATGCGATATCTTAACTATGTTGTTGACTTCCTCAACTGTGCTTTGCAAATGGCTGAAATTATCTACAATATTTACAGGATTATTATTTTGAGTGCTGTTATTTCCAGGATTGAGATGGTTTCCATTTACATCAATACTATTACTGACCTTAATGAAATTGTCGAGCTACTTGTAAATTCCTGAGGCCGCTGAAATTGGTTCTGGTATTCGCGTGCTGCCTCTGGTTGTGGCTTACTCCATCAAGGGTTCTTCTGCGGGCCTCGCTGGTGGTGGCGCTGGCTTATAATTCCGTGTAGCTGCAGTAGATCGACATTGCAAATAAATACTGGGCAGCCCATGCTGTTTCCTTTGTGATTTTATTCACAATTTGTGCAGATCACTGTTGCACTCGGTCATTTGATGATTCCCTGAACATTTGGCACAAATCCAACTTTTGCCATAATACGATTATACATGATCATAACCCTGGCATCTTATGCAATGCATTCTGGATCGGTCATTTTTCCTGTAATTCCAGGAAATTCGAGCTCTCATTGTTGGTTTGATTATCTTGTTTGAACTGCGTAATTTGATTGATAACTCGAGTATACTACATCCGAAAATCTAAATATATTCATCACGACGAGAAACCAATGTAAGCGGACCATTGACGAGGGCAAGAAGGGATATAATGAGCAGATCCAGAACAAGCTTCTCAACTGTCCTAACGGATCAAGATCCTTTTGGTCAGTTGCCAAAGCTGCCAATCAGGGTTTCTCAAAGACGTCAATCCCACCACTGACCAAAGATGATTGCGCAATAGCGGAAACGGCCAAAGAAAAAGCGAACATTCTTGCCGAAATATTTGCATCAAATTCTACCTTAGATCAACAAGGAAAGACTCCCTCAACTATCCCGAGAGTAAATTCCTCAATGCCAGGTCTGGTATTTCGCCAACGCGAAGTGAAACGAATACTCAAAAGTATAGACACTACCAAGGCCACAGGACCGGATGGCAGCAATAGTGCTTAAGAAATGAGCTGCTGAACTAACAGCTCCACTATGCAGGCTTTTCTCCCTATCATACCTAACTACATGCTCTCCTTCTAGCTGGAAATGCGCTCAGGTGCAACCAATCCCGAAGAAAGGTAAAAAAAAAACGATTCCAAATAACTACCGTCCAATTGCATTAGTTTCCATCATGTCCAAAGTCATCAAGAAACTGATCAACGAACAGCTCTTAAAATATCTCGAATCAGCAGGCATCATAAGCGATTGCCAGTATGACTTCCGCAAGCACAGATCAACGGGGGATCTCCTGACTTACGTGACCTATCTGTGGACCAAAGCCATCGAGAACTACGGCGAATCTCGTGCAGTGGCTCTCGACATATCCAAAGCATTTGATAGGGTGTAACATGACGGATTGTTAAACAAATTGACAGCACACGGAGTACCACCAGCACTGCTCTATGGCTTTCCAATTTCTTAAGGAATCGAAGCATCTGAGTTGGTATTGATGGATATCTCTCGGAGGAATTTAAAATCAGTGCCGGAGTGCCTCAAGGGTATATATTGTCTCCCACACTGTTCCTGCTCTATATCAACGGTCTCTTAGACAGGACAAACATCTCTATTTACAGCTTTGCACACGACAGCACTCTTATATCATCATTCATGTCGCGGACTCCAATGACCGCTGCTCGTTCCCAACGCCAGCGAGAAAATCACATTGCTGCCATCAATGAGGTATGAACGCCATCGTGGAATGGGGTGAGGAAAATAATGACCAGTTTAACGCAGGAAAGACTCAAGCAGCTGTCTTCTCAAAAAAAGCAAACACCGCAGGACTTGACATCAATGTCAGGACAAACACTGACTCTGGCCTCATCCATAAGATTGCTGGACATCAATGTAGAAAACAACATGTCTTGGCCTAATCACGTCACCAAAACCGCCAAGGCGGCAGCACAAAAGCTAGGAACACTCTATAGAGCAAAAAAAGTTGTATACACCTCATCAGCTCTTAATGCTCTATAAGGCACAGATAAGACCTTCTCTGGAATACTGTTCCCATGTGTGGAACTCGGCACCCAAACACTTGCTCAAGATATTGGACTTCCATACAGAGGAGAGCAGTACGTCTTGTGGATGACCCAGGGTTGACTAAAGGCTTTGATAGCCTCGAACATCGAAGAAAAGTGGCGGACCTAATCGATACTACTACGGAAGGTGTTCGAACGAGCTGGGACTTATGATTCCACCCATAGTTGCGCCAAAAAGAAACACCCGTCAGACACAAGCTGCTCATGAACATACGATTCAGTTGCAAACACTTAGGACGTCGCTGAACTCCCTGTTGAGTGTTGTGACAATGCCCCCTTCACTATGAGACATAATTCAATCATAATTCCTCTCCTCTGCGCTTACATAGTTGGCACACTTCATGGAGCTAACTTCAAGTCCACAATAAAAATGTAACCTCGAAGTGTTAATATTCCTCGAGTCGTAAAAACCATGTACATGGCGTAAAATATTGAAAAAAATTCCTTATTTATGCTCATTCTCAGAACATATTGATATATTCTAAATAAAACTAACCTCTTAATTTTAAATACATAAATCAGCTGACTATAACATTTCTTATTGCTCTGAAGTTAAACACAATTCAATCATTTTTATGTGATTGAAGTCCAGAACCCTAAAATATTTTTTACTTGAACATTCTAAGCCACTTGGGATATGAATTCAATTTGAAACTGTCGAAATAAACGTAATAATTGTGACTGAATGTCAATCACATTAAGCCAGTGTAGTACAGATGCAAAACTTGCTTTGCCGATATTTTACGTTTTACTTTATTAAGTGTTGTTCATCACCAGCACCAGTGTCGTGATAGTATAAAAAGTTAACTCGCTGGGTAGCTAGAAATATCTGGCGAAAGGATTTTAGCCTCAGCGATCCTTTTTAAACTGGAGCGAAACCTGGGACACCATTCATGTGGCAATGTCTTACATTTATTTAGATAAGTATTATCTATCAAATTGTAAATATCAACCCACTATGTGTTACAGTGGACCATTTGACAAAATAACTGAACAAAATTGGGTCTAAGCTGATGCAATTCGATTGCAGGACAGTGCAATACAGCGAAACACCGTATAAAACATAGCTTAGTCACTTAGAATATCTTACATTGTTCTAAATAAGGATGATCCATTAAGATTCAAATGGTTAGCCCACTGTGTCACATTCCCAATAAATGTAATGCGATAAAAAAAAGTTATTTACTAGATCTCTTTTTACATTTAGCAGTTTCCTTCAAAAGTACTCATTTAGTAAAAAGGCGCCTTACGTCAGTGGCGTGGTTAAAAAATGCACTACCTTTGCGAATGATATATTATTTATAAAAAGAACATCAAATAAAAATATAAATAAAATACATATTTTCTACATACACAGTCTTGACAATAAACGATCTACAGCTCCTACTGCGCTATAAAAATAGTTCGTAAACAAGCTATGACTCGTTTCTCTGTAGCACCATTAATATCACTTCTAGTATCCAAGGCAGTCAGGTAGCAAGTGGCAGCAAACAATTCAGTCGATTTTTCGGGTACCAATCTCTCAACCACTTTGCGCATGTGCATCCTAAAAGTGTCCAAGTGCAAACTCAGTATATCATCTAGTTGGGTTAGGTCTTCTTTAGTCAGAAGCGTTGTTAAATGACCAAGACATAAACAGATCTGAAAAATAAAACATTTGATCAATTATGTGTCGCGGACATAAGAGAGTTTTCTGTGGGAGCTGTCGATTTTTCTATAGTTGATGGTAAAGAGCTGGTTGGGTATAAGGTAAGGTGCTATTAAACTGCAGATTATATTAAAGTTATCATTGTTCTCTTATATTTATCTTGTATTTCGCATAAAACAAATGCCTCACATTCTCATCTGACCTCAATTAACATATCCAGAGAGAGAATTTTATGAAAAACACGACAATACCTGTTCAACTAGGTGATCCCTGTGCTTATATTCAGTAAAGTCGTCAATATGTTGAGAATTATCCAAAGCTTGCAATAAGGCGGTCCAAATAGGGATGAAAAACTGACCGTAGTGCGCTCTTGCGGTCGGAGAAGACAGAGCCAATGCCGCATTTATCCGAACCTAAAAAGTGAAGACCCTATTATTAAAATGAAAAAAAAAACAATAAAACGCTAGACTTGCGTTGAATACAACAAGTGATCTGAGATTAACCAGAGGTACCACAAGAAAAATGGCTACTATTATCTATATATATAAAACAAAGTCGTGTTAGTTACACCATTTATAACTCAAGAACGGCTGAACCGATTTTTATGATCTTTGGTTTATTGGATTTGTCTCCGCCCCGAATAGCAGAATAACTATTAAAATATGGGAAAATTCTCGGATAAAATATTATACAAAAAGTTAGTTATAAATTAGGCTTGGAACTCCGTCATCTTCCGTAATTGACAGCTCATGTCACGCACGATTATAGTTTTTTAGTAATATATGATGTCCACTGCAAATCAGTGACAAACTACACATTATAGGATAGGAATTCAACGGGAAATAGTGGGGAGGTATATTCAAATCTAGAAAGATACTGAAACATATAGAAAATACTTGCATCGAAATATAAAAAATTATAGAGAATAAATGACAACAACTGTCAAATCGATTGGTAGCAATCATTCCAGATAATTCGGTCGATCAGTCATCCGTACTTCGTGTTGCTTAAACATCGATTGTAAATCAACTATCGGAACAATCGATAGATAGTTATAAAGAGCTATCGATAGTCGAAACAGGTTTTTCCAAGGCAGGTGATATCACAGTTTAAGATATCTATAGACCCTGGTGATATCATGACGAAGAAAAGAAACCTGCATAAAGAAAAAATTTAGATACTTTGTTGTTCATCAATCACAATTATTCAACCGATTTTTATGATCTTTGATTTATTGGATTTGTCTCCGCCCAGAGTTGCAGAATATCTATTAAAATATCGGAAATTGGAAATATACAGTGTGTCCAAAAACTACGCAACCTATGGGAAATTTCTATATTATAGGTTCCTCAGAAAATGTTATTCTTTATAAAAATTGATCCTTAAAAAAAAACTAATTTTTACAATGCTAAATTAAGGATAAGTTATACAGGGTCCTTAAAAAGCACAAACAATAAGATTTAAAAAAATTTGGTATATCGAAAAACCTTCTGCAGAAAAAAAAAGTTCCTATTAAATTGTTGCTGAAAAAATTAAGAACAAAATTAAGAAAAAGAGGGGTTTTTCGACATTTTTTCAATAATTGTCATGAATTTTCTCCGCATCAGTTTACTTTTGGAAAAAAATGGTATTGGGACTTTTATTTTTGCGTTAATAGGAACTTTATTATTTCTGCAGAAGCGATATTCTTACATAATTTTTTTTAACCTTAATTATTGTATTTTTTAAGTACCCTGTCTAACTTATCCTCAATTTAGCATTGTCAAAATTAGTTTTTTTTCAGGCATCGACTTATCAGGAATTTTCTGAGAAACTTTTCATTTCCTGAGAAACTAATAATAAAGAAATGTCCCATATGTTGCATACTTTTTTGGACACACTATATAAAGCATGGTCGGGTTAGTTACACCAAGAACGGCTGAACCGATTTTTATGATCTTTGATTTTTAGGATTTGTCTCAGCCTTAAAACGGAAATCGGATATATCAAAAAGTCGGATTAGTTAAACCAATTATAACGCAAAAAAGGCTGAACCGATTTTTATGATCTTTGATTTGTTCCATTTGTCTCCACCCCGAATAGCAGAATAACTATTAAAATATCAGAAAATTATGCAGAAAATTAGTTTTTAAATAAACTAAGTTTGGAACTCCGCCATCTTCCGCAATTGACAACTCACGTCACGCATGCTTATAGCTTTTTTGTAAAAATTGATGTCCACTGTAAGTCAGTGACATACTACACATTATAGAATAGAAATTCAACGGAAAATAGTGAAATAAATATAAAATACTTGAATCGAAATGTAAACGAAAATATAGAGAATTAATGACAACGACTGTCAAATCGATTGGTCTCAATCATTCCAGATCTTTTCATCTACTTTAATTGAATTTTTATTTTGTTTATATATATTATCCTAATATACTATTGAATTTAAAATCCTAAATTAAGTTTAGCTAAAAGTTATAACACATTCATTCACTGTTAGGCGGTACGAAGTTCGCCGGGTCAGCTAGTATTTAATAATAGTAATAATAAACTTTGTTTATTGCCATCAAAATTATAGAGTAACATAGCAACGTTACAAAGAACACAGTCATACATAGCGCATAGTTTTGGTAAATTAGATTAAAATCAACAATTGACAGGTCTACACAATAATAGACAACAGAATGAACATCAGTATGGTAAAATAGTAGAATACATTCAAGACATTAACTGGAATGCATAACAACACTGCTTTTAAGTAACCAATCACAGCTCTTTTAAAATACTTAATACTAGTTAAAACCTTAATATTATCAGGTAGTGAATTGAATGCCTGAACGACCTTATAATATGGGCCTTTCTCAAAGAATGTTGAGTTATGCGCTGGCGCCCTAAGTCCATCCCGGCCCCGGGTAGTAATTTCCAAATCATGCGCATAACGATTAGGGGTTGGTAAAATAATCGATTAATCGATTAAAAATCGATTATTCGAGTACCTTTTTTTGAAAATATCGATTAATCTATTATTTTGATTAATCGATTAATTCGATTATTCCGATTAATTGATTATATCGATATAACTGAATATTTGGATTAATCGATTATTTCGGTTAATTGATTATTTGAATATTTGCTAAAATATTAAATGTTTAATCGATTAATTTTTTGCCCACTCCTACCGACTACTTTACAACAGATATAGTTTTTAAAATTTCAAGTTAATAACAGAGTGTAATTAGAATCTCTGGGTTCTGTTAATAATACGCGTTACAAATTTAGCCAATAGGGAATCCTCATTTCGACGCGCTATTTTCTGACAGTCTCGCTTCAGTTGTAGCATAATTAGGTACAACACCAATACATAACCTCAACGGAGTATTAGCACGTTAGCAGTATAGTATAGTCTTTATCTTTAAATTATGTATTTGGTTGGGTTAGTTTGGGAGTTTCTAACAGTACAAGCCTCCAGTGTTCCCTCTGAAAGGGTGTTTAGTAAAGGAGGTCAGATCGTAGGTGATCTTAGAGCCTCGCTTACTGGGGATCATATAGAGCAACTTGTTTTTCTTACAATGAACAAAAATTTAATTTACGATTTTAATAAATAGTAAAAGTTTGTATAAAATATTATTCTTTAAATTCTTCTCGGTTTATTGGAAGTTAATAGTTATCCCACTTTGCAAAGCTGTAGCACCTTGATCGTTCAACTTAGAATGGCTTGCACACGCGTACTCAAGTGATCTGACTATTCAACACTAAGATATGAATGTACAAACCATTTCGTTCTCACTTTATCAGATATAATGTTTTGTCCGGTATTTGTATTAATAATTGATTATTTCGATTAATGGATTCTCTCGATTATCGACAATCTAGGTTATATCCGTTAATCGATTATTTCGATTAATCGATTAATATTTCAAAAAATATCGATTAATCGATTATCACGATTAATCAATTATTTCGATTAATCGATTATTTAGATTAATCGAGAATAATCTATTATTATTACAAATAATCGAAAATCGATTATTACTTTCAATAATCGCCCAGCCCTAATAATGATCAGGATTTCTGATACACAGATCTGCACTTCTCTTAACAATCATCACCAAAGAGACGAAATACAGTGAAAGGGCCGTCATTATGTCCAAGTCCCGAAAATGGTCCCTACTTGCGGTCCTCGGATGTAGACCCAAGATACATCTGATTATTCTCTTTTGAGTAATGAAAATCCTACAGGCTGCCCCTGAGGAGCCTTAAAAACATATTCCGAAATTTATTATTGATTGAATGTGTGCGAAATAGTAGATATGAATAGAATTAAGAGATATATCGCCTTTTAGTCTAAGAATCACGGCACATGCGCTATTCAGCTTGGCATTTAGTGACTAAACATGTGCATCCCAGGACAAGCATGGATCCAGGACAACTCCCAGGAACTCAACCGAGTCAGCATTTGGGATAGATTTGTTATTGATTCTGACCCTTTCTGCAAATGTTAAAAGACCAGTCTTATCAGCATTAAGCCTCAAGGAGTTGTCCCCGTACCACTGAGCCATCTCACCCGCCGCACGCGAACATCCCCCGGACAGTCCAGACAGTGAACCGTCCGCCAGCACAGATGTATCGTCCGCATTGACAGACCAGCCCCCATCAAATCTGCCACCCAGGTCGTTCACATACAATATAAACCAGAGTGGCTCAAGAATAGAGCCCTGCGGTACTCCCTGCTCAAGTATAACCACATCGGAGCAGCTTAGTTGCCCATCCTTTTTGATACAAACTGTCTGTGTTTTGTTTTCCAGATATGAGTCCATCAAACTAGCACCCAAGCCTCTAATTCCATATTGGTATAATTTCCCGAGAAGTAGTCCATGATCGAGAGTATCAAAGGCCCTAAAAAGGCCAAAATACATACCAGATACCTTTCGGTTTTTGTCAACATTTTCATATATGAAGGTCAGCACATGGAAGATTGCCTCGATGGTCTAAATCCAAGTTGCTGACCATTCAATATGTTATGCTCAGTAAGAAATTGTAATAATCTCTTGTAAATTATCCTCTCAAAGACCTTTGATATTGAAGGCAAAAGTGAGGCAGGGCGATAGTCGGAAGTAATCTGTTTATTCGCCTCTTTGAAAACAGGAATCAACTTGGCTTTGAAAACAGGAATCAACTTGGCTTTTTTTAGTCCATCAGGAAACTTTCTATAGACGAAACATTCATTCACCATATGCGCCACAGGATCCTTTATAAATAATGCAATGCATTTCAAGACAAAAACAGGAATTTCATCCAAGCCGGGAAGCCGGAAGAATATTTGTTAGGATTCATCAGAGTACAGAGGTCTCAAAAATATAGTGGGAAAAGATACGTTTAGATTACGTTCTGGTAGGATTTTTCGTTCCAACGGCAAACCAAACTGAGAAGAAAAAAAAATCAATTTTGACAGGGTCTTGAGTTACATGACCATTATCTGATTTAAGAATTATATTGTTTTTGCATTTTTTTTTGTTTGCTTCTGTAGTAAAAATTGACTACATAGTTTTGGCTTTATTTTTTGAATTTGTTACTTTGTTCTTGACTTTGTTATCGTTTATGCTACTTTTTATTTCAGAGAAATATGTTTGATATTTACTTCTTTCAATTTTATAGACAATTAAATGATCGGTATTAGTTATCTTATAGTTGACATATAAATCTTTAATATATCTTGAATAGTTTTTTATTTCAGTACTCACCCAGTCATTCCCAGCCCTATTTCTACTTGTGCACATAGGAAAGGAAACACTAAAATAGTAAGATATTATATTTGCGAAGCTATCATCATTCACACACTGAAACTCATACATATTTAAAAACAATTTTCAAAAAAGGCTTATTTTAGGGATATAATGTTATATTTTTAATTTCCAAAATACATATGGAAATAAAATAACTCTATTGCTTCAAGTACAAATTTTGTTTCGACCGATTTAACTGAGGATTTTTGTTATACAAACTAAAAATAAATATCAGACACTTCATCTTTTATTAGGATGATACCCTTAACATTAAAGATTACAAAGAAAAGTTGGTGAGATTTGTTCTTCCATTCGCATATTATTATACATCCACACTGAATTAGTATTACACAATGATGAATGCATTAATTAACGAATATTTCTTTCAGCTAAGGAATTTATATTCCGTTAAAATGATGAATAAATTAATGTATTAAAGAGAACATTGAAAAGAAGATAAGATTTCTATTTCCAATACCAAATGAGTGTGTGCACATTGAATACTTCTTAACTGTTTTTGTCTTACTTATTATCGAGTCCATTTATATTGTAAGTAACTAGAAATAAAAAACCCGAAATTGTACTCGTCATTAGGATGTTAAGGGTTCCTTAGCGAAAGCCGCCAAGGATCAGGCAAATAAGTAGTGCCGAAAAGTGTATACCACGAGGCTACCGCAAGGAATACATTCCCGGATGGTCCCAAACCAGTGAAAAGCTGTACCAACATTTTCTTGAAACTGGTGATCAGGAAATAGCAAACGAACTAGAAGTTTCAAATGCTCTTAAAGATGTCAAGCCAGGAAAAGCTCCAGGGTTTGACAATATCCACTCTGAATTCTTAATAAACCGTGGCAAGTACGCGAAAGTCTGGATGGCTCACTTCTTCACAGATATTATACAAAACGGCCATATCCCAAAGGAACTTAAAAGATCGAAGATAATAGCTATACTAAAACCAGGCAAACCAGCTGATAGCCCCAAGAGTTATAGACCAATAGCTCTGTTGTATGTGACCAGCCAGAGCGGATTGCCCATAACAGAATTCTAACGGAATATAAGCTTATTTTGGTCCACTAAATTCAGTTCAATTACGAATGGATTTTCGATGTTTGGGATTTGAGTCGCCAGTGACCTATTCGCCAATGGGTATATTTCGTGCAAGTAATTATTTAGAAGCACAAGTACGCTGGTTTATACCTACATTTTGTGGATTTGTTTCACTGTAGATTACTATATTTAATAGTGACATCTATTCGTGAATGGGCTTAACTCGTGTGGTTGGTAATTGGGGAGCGCAGTACGCTATTTAATACCTACAATTTATGAAGTTCATTTACTATAGATTACTATATTTAGTATATATATGATATTTCTTTGGCCTGCGTGACCTAATGTGGTAGTCACATGAGCATTATAAGATCCTTTACACAAATAGTGCACTATATAAAAATCGGCCTCTCCTATTGGTCGATCCGCATGGCCCTTCGCTCGCTACGGGGGCTCAAGAAAAGGAAACTAACCAGGTGCTAACCCAAACTAACCCAAGACATACCCAAAATCAAGAAAAAAACTGTTTAGAAACATAATCTTAAAAAAAATAAAAGGAAGCAACGGGGTTTGAACCCCGGCCGTCCAGGTGACACCCAGCTGTCTAAACCTCTACACCACGAGAGCTCTTGACAGAAATTGATTGCATCACGAAGACATACTGTAATACAAGATGGATCGACCAATAGGAGAGGTCGATTTTTACATAGTGCACTATTTGTGTAAAGGATCTTAAAATGCGTCACATGATATAAATTATCCAATTAAAACATCTTAAAGCATAATTTGAGGAACGTCTTAAAATTTTCCAAGTGAGGTCGTTTATCTTTGTGGCGATGCTTGACAGGTGAGTGCTAATTTTTAATCTTGAAATATTTCATTCATCTTGCAATATATTTCACTAATTTTTTCATTTTTAAATATATAATTAATAAATGTTTCTGATTCGCTTAATCGTATTTGGCTAAAGCAAGAATTTAGCATTTTTATATTACACTTTCAATTAGCTTACAGCTTCAATAATCTTAATTTTTGTCGTGACCGTTGGGTTAGGATACGGATTTGTTGGTGAATAATTGCGTCTCTCATTAGTCAAATTCATGTAATTTGAAAGAGGGTGAGTCCAAATTTACAGAGAACGTAATCATTTCATCGTTTAGCGGTCACGCACATTATTTTATGTATTCCCATTCAAATTGAACAGTATTATTTGGGGAATTCTCGGAGTAAATTTTATATATTTCTGCAAAGGTAGTAAATTGAATTTTCAGTAGAATTTCTCCGAATTTTCCCTCATAGAATTTCTGGTTTTAATAATTTTTCTTTCCAGGCTTATTTAAATAAATTCTCAGTTTATTTGTTACATCAAGCATATAATTATTAGCACTCACCCTGTCTCGTCTCAACACTGATGTACCGACATTAATTTGCATTTATGAGAGGTTATTCTCACATGTGTAAATTTATCTGTTTTTTTTTTATCTTTTATCTAAATTTCTATCTCGATGCGAGTTAGTGATTATCTTATCTTTATCTTTAATTAATTGAGGCGTAATTACACTCAATTATCGTTTATGTGCCAAGGGCCAAAACAAAAAGTAATAGAAATTACTTATTTGGAGTTATAACACTCGTTTATAGAGAGGTTTTACCTCTATTTTTCTATTTATCATTAAATTCAAGATCTTTTATTTGGATTTGCCGAGAGTCACTGAATTGGAACGTAATTCCATAATTTTCTGTATTGAGTCGGCCTTTACTTGGTGGAAGTTTACACTGTATATTTTATTAAAACACTTAACATGTTTCGCTAACACTGTACCTTCGTCAGAAGTATTATTTAAAATGGTATATAATATAATGGTGTTTTGTACAAGGAGTTGGTTTATAAAGTACAGGTGGTTATGTAAAATTGTTTGCGAAAATAAAGGTTAAAACTAAATTTGCTTGAATCTATGGAAATAAACAAACTTAAAAACTCCAACATTTTATTGAACGACCAATTAGACCTAAATTGGTCACCATTGTTAAATATATTTACTAGATAGGCAATATAATACTTCGGAATTACCTACTGTTGTAAAAACAAAACAATTTTACCTAACCACCTGTACTTTATAAACCAACCCCTTGTACAAAACACCATTATATTACATACCATTTTAAATATTACTTTTGACGAAGTTACAGTGTTAACGAAACATGTTAAGTGTTTTAATAAAATATACAGTGGAAACTAAGTAAAAAGTTATTTTACTAATCATTTTACATAAGTCCATAATTTTCTTTTCAATTTCAGTCATAATTTCTTGAGAATTTCATATCTTAAAGTAAAGAAAAAGGATATCTTGAGTAACAGTAGTTATTTATAATTTTTGCTTAACTTAAAATTGTAATTCAAGGTTTTGATTATATCTGCTTTAACCAGTAAATTTTCAAATTGTTGATTACTTCTTCATGTTCAGCAGTGTTACTGATGTTCACATGATAGTTCCCTGAATATTAGTTAATTAGCAGCATACGTTGGTCTAAGACTTGTCTATTTCTTCTTTCGTGTTACGACTGATTTGAGACGCCGACGACAGCTGTACCATGCAAATTGGTGGGAATCATGACATGGATTCCCTGTAAGTCCTCGATAACCCTAACTCAATTGAACTTGGGAACAGGCAGAAGCGGTTTCAGTGGTGGTCCCAATACGATCGCGTGGTTACAGAATAACTGAACGAAATTAAGTATCAGTCAGTCAGAAGATAAATTTATTGTAAAGACCAACTATCTGTTAATTAATTTTTTTTTTAATCTTTTAATTTTAATTCTCGTCACTAAGTAAATTTATTCATAAACTTTATTTCAAATAATTTCATCAATTATATTTGTAATTTAATTATACTGAAAATCTTCATTTCACATGATATCATCATCCATATTTGTAAATTTATTGTAAAATTAATATATTGTTGTTTGAATTCCTTTGTTTAATGTATCGCAAGATTGAGGTCTGTGAGACACGAATTAAAAGTGCAAATTTCTGATATTCTTATTCTAATTATAGTTATTGATATTTAAGTATGCATATTCAGTTCGCATTGTCTCTAGGAACTCTGGCGCCCAAACAAATTTCAGTTAATAAAAGAGACAATCCACCCCCTAAGAAAAATTAAAACGAGTCTCATGCATACAAAATGGCGCACAATGCCATTCTTGATTAAATAAATTAACTTTCGCTACAAATTGGCGACTGAGCTAGCTTTCATTACAAATTGACGCCCAACTGATCAATTTCATCACAGAATTAGCACAACAATACTTGAAGCGATCCCGGTTGAACAGACGGGCTTTCGGCTGTACAGACCAAGACTTATTACTCACCACCCACAACGAGGCAGGATTTCAAAGAAAATTTAAAACCTCAGCTGCATTTATCGACCTATCGGCGGCATACGACAGTGTGGAGAGAGGGCATGATATACAAGCTCCTACGTGTAATCCCCTGCAAAATAACAGTCCGACTGGTAGGCGTCATACTGAACAACCGGGTGTTTCAAGTGGCTGATGTCGGATCCCATATCCGACATCAGCTCCCCAAGGAAACTAAAGAATGGGTTACCACAGAGATCAGTCCTTACTCCACTCCTCTTTAGCCTGTATTTTGCAGACATGCCAGAAACAAGATCGAGAAAGTTTGGCTACGCTGAGAGAGAAAACAACTAAAAGGAGAGGCGACAATAAGCGTCGGCACCTTTCATGTTGGTGTACCCTTTTTTGGTGACCTTGACTCTGCTCCGTTGACAACTATACCACTAAGTATCGGGAGAAAAATATTTTAAGCTAATGACAGTGACATCTGATCACCTGAAATCGGCTGATGGTGTTTTGATTCTGACAATATACCCTTTGTGCTTGGAAATACGCATACAAAATCGATTGAGAGGCTGTCCTTTTACTTATTTTATCTGGTTCTATCGAACGATCAGAAGAGATCCTGACGACAGATATGGAAGTAGTGGAAAAGTTTGTCCGCAAATGGAGGCTCCATCCTAACGCCAAAACAGAAGTTACTTGCTTTCACCTAAATAATAAACTCGCTAAAAGAGAACTGAACATACAATTTGAAAATACCAAAATTAATTTTTTTCGATATATTTAAGAAAAAATAATTGTTTATTACCATAGTCTAGCTTGCTGAAATAATCAAAAATACCCCTTCGTTGATCATCTGAAATTTTTTCTGAACATCTTTTCCTGCAAGAACTCTTACATGGCGACCTAAGCTGATTTTCAGATATTTTTTTATTTTTCTTTTTTCTCTTCCCAGTTCCTTTTGGATTAGAAGACTCAGCATCATACTGGGCAATATCGTACTGGACATCAGCACACTAAAACACCTAAATATCTAGGTATAACCCCCTTGATAGAACCCTATCTTTCAGAGAGCAAAGAGAACTGCTGAAAAATTAAAAACAAGAAACAACATAATCAAAAAATTGTGTGACACAACTTGGGGAACATCGGCCTCCACTCTGCGTTCTTCTGCTCTGGGTCTTGTCTTTTCAGCTGCTGAATATTGCGCTCCAAATTGGTTAAACAGCCCACATGTTCACAAAATAGATGCGCAGTTAAACAACACAATGAGAATAATTGCTGGTGTCATCAAATCAACTCCCACGCAATGACTCCCTAAGCCACATCCAACCCTCTCAACTGCGACGAATAAACGCTCTCACAAAAGAGTATAAAAAGATGGTGGACAGTAGAAATTTACCCATTCATCAGGACATGGTCTAGATGTCTAGACCTAGACGACCACCAACAAAAACAGCAAGGGCGGCTGTGGAAGACGGGTTCAATCTTACCAACGCATGGACTGTACAATAAAACAACAACATGCCGTGCATCACCCACAAACCATTGGGTTTCGATCTACCACGTAAAATATGCTCCACGCTTAACAGAATCAGAACCCAACACGGCCGATGTGCACACTCCTTACACAAATGGAGCAAGCAACCATCTCCTCTGTGATTGCGGAGAAATCCAAACCATCAGGCATATCACAGAAGAATGTACCATACGACCATATAATAGGGGACCCGAAGACTTCCTGATAGCGACCCCAGAGTCGATAATATGTTGTATTATATACATATGTAGTTTCCTATATTCTGGCGATGTTTTGTATCTCAGAATTTCGTTTTACTTCCTTTTATTGTGTTTAATGGCCATACGATATTAAGGTACCATCTCTCACAAAATAATAATACTACCAACTCTCATATGTACCATGTACCAAAGAAACGGAGATTTTCCTCTATGATTAGACCACGGTAAATACACAAACCAGTAATTTAACTCGCCACGTCACACGCTTCAGCTGCCGTTTTAGAGCTTCGCCCTCAGAGGTCCCATTCCAAGATCTCTAAAAAAGGGGCCAAATTTTAGGGCT
>MU190681.1:25615-40930 GCA_016904865.1 Pissodes strobi | reverse complement strand
GCAAATTTAGCCAATCTCGTATAAAATTCTCCCCCATATTACCAACACCATTATTTGAAAACGTCAGTCCAATAATTTTTTATCTGCGATGTAAATAAGCAATTCAAATTAACATCGCCCTCCCGCAAACGGGCGAATTAATGGATCATGGGAATTTCTAATGACGAAATTGCGTGCCACCCTGTTTGAAAAATGCATTAGCTAAGGTAAAGGTTTGTAATGACAACTACTGGGGGACATTGACGTGTACCTAATATTGATGCATATTAAATATTTATTTTAAAATACCAAATGTATTTTGTCGTTAAGCCTGCTAGATCTATACAAAGTATATTTAAAACAATATGTACTTAAAGTTAATTTTAGGGACAAAAAGTTTATAGAAACAAAAACTTGGACTTTTTACTGTTTTAATGCATGGGTTATCAGAAGAGCCCCAATTATTATGTGTATAAAATTGAGTTTGGACTAGCTTTTATCAGCAGCTTTGCCGTATCTATTTTGAATACATTATTGATCTTCGGAGAATCAAACCTTCGACTATTTTCTAGATTTTCATTATGCGCCTAGAAATTATTTATTATTCTCAATGAATGGGCAATGTAAACTATTGGATAAACCAGCAGCGCTTTAATCATAGCAGTTATGAAAGAGACGGCCTTTATTACATTAAAACTCACTATATAACACTATCAAACGACTGAGCTACGAGACCACTTGAAAGCAATTCGCTGGAACATAAAGATATGGTGTTTGTCAACAATGTAATGCGCGCGCAACTCTGAGGCCCTCTGACTGGGGTCCGGGAAACGTCTGCTCTATATAACTACTCAGCCAAATGTAATTGATAGGAATTCAACCGTTGTAATTTAAGGTTAATTCCTGTTAATCTAACTTCTGTTTATGGTGTAATAATAGCATTTTGCTTCATCGTATCCACGAACATTGATTTCCCTGTTTATTTTAATTTTAGCATCTCGAACATATAATTATATTTTCGGCCTTTTCTAAATAGGCAGTAAAATAGGAAAGACATATATGCCTGACCCGGCACTACCTTTTATATTAAGGCATGCGCGTTAGAGTATTAAATTTTTGTGACGTCAGAAAATTTAGGCCATAGGACCAGGGGACGGCGACGGAAGGGGAACATTTCGAAGGTGACAGCCAGTAGCGCATCCAGAATTTTTTTTCGGGCGTGGGTTTGAATCTGAAATTATGTATGCTTTTTATGGACTTAAGGAGTAAGGACAGTAACAACGAATTGACTAGTAGATTTATGTTGTCGATATTCTCGTTACGTTACATCTGAACGCACCCCAACCTGTATTGACGAATGTAGTTCCGTTCCGAAGGGCTCATGGTCGCTCCGCTCCGCGTGTTCGAACGTTCTCTCGGCAGACATCTAAGATAATTTTGGCAATTGACGAGGCCTTCTCTTCCGTGCACTGAACGCATACGGAAGGAGAACAAAGACGAATATTAATATCGCGATATTATCGTCGTTATTTTTGACCATCAGGTCCATTTTCAGCACTAATTTGTCGTGAGATAAATTGGCAGATATGCTGACATATATATTCTCATATTATCGGCCGTATCGTCTCGTATTTTACGTATAGTAAGGTTACAATCCTAAAAAAGGTATGTTATATGCTATCCATACTGGATAATTAAAATTATTTATAATTTAACTAGGGTCCTTTATCAGGGCTGAACTTTCTTGAACCTTCCTCGGCCTGGTTTTTCACTAACCTATAGAGTTTCTCCGGTTTCATTCCGCCCATGATGCTGACCACATAGTATGAAGCGTAGCTTCGCAGGAAGCGCCAAAGCCCCAGTTGGGGCCA
Source organism: Pissodes strobi (assembly GCA_016904865.1). Taxonomy (NCBI): domain Eukaryota; kingdom Metazoa; phylum Arthropoda; class Insecta; order Coleoptera; family Curculionidae; genus Pissodes; species Pissodes strobi. The sequence goes on along the minus strand of MU190681.1, from coordinate 39,080 downwards.
GACAAGTACTTGTGGGAGTTGAGGACTAGCCACCAACTTCTGCCAATGGATTCCACAGAATACAAGAAGGCCCTATAATTACCTAACTTAATCTTTTCGAACTTACCGTTAAGTGACTTTTAGTAGATAATTATCTTTTATTGTCTCCATTATTATCATTATTTAATTAATTGATACAGGATTTGTTCACTATCGTGTCACATATTATCTCGGTTATCGAATGCTAATATGACCGTGATTATTTGACTTAATCTTTTTTGTATTAGGTACATTTACCTAAATGCTAGGCCCTTACTGTAAGTCACATAATTGCTTATCGTATTGGTTTTATTGAACTTACCGTTAAATGGCGTTAGGTCATCCATTGTCTTGCATCGTACCTATAACTGTTTCCTACCGTAATTTGGTTTAGAAATACTTATATTCGTCATTATCATATCTGATATTATCTCGGTTAGCGAATTTCTTGCTAATGTTATAGTAATTATCTGCTTTGATCTTGTATTGTGTCTACCTACTTAAACTCTACACTTTTACTGTTGTTGTAAGCCTCACGATAGCAAACCGTCTTACTTAACTGCACTTTAGATTTTCGCCTTAATGTAGGGCACCGAATTGAGCTCACTTCGATTTCCCTTGTAGATATTCACCGGCTATATATTTTCTTGACAGGTTAAATCTTTAATTTAATATATTTTTATGAACTGTTAAATTGTCCACTGATGGTATCGCTGCCATGGGATTAATTTAAAATAGTTTTTGTTTAGTAAATTTATTCTTATTTACCGTATTTTGTGATTAACTGTGTTTAGTTAGAACTTTAAGGATTCATAATTTAGCTAGAACTATTTCAAAAATAGGAATTGGGCAATATTAATGACATAGGACTTTAGATTAAGACTTAATGATCTGATAATTCTGATGATAATTATTTTAGATAATCTTCTCATTATATTAGGTGCGACATAAATTGGGATCTAATTATTATTTTGGTGGGCTGAAGTCAATGCTAAGTTGAGTTCATACAGTTTATTTTCAGATTTCACGGTATTCTTATATAGGGTATTTTTCTAAATTTTACTACCCTAATTTCCTAGTAAAAAATCTTAGTGGCGCCTTCGCCCAATTGTCACCAACTCTACGACCCACACCTATAAATATTAAAACCGATGAGGATACTAGGCACATGGACTGGTTGTTGAGCAATTAACAAATCATGTTAGAATCTTCGTCTCTTTCACGTCATATACATCGAACTCTACTATCTTTCTCTGGCAAGAGTCGACCGTTGAACGGAATGGGGTTTGGTGTATAGTATGTTCTGCTATTCGTGTCAGTGAATTTGCACAAAAAAATCTTACATTACACATTATATGTTTACATATAACAGGTTTAAAATTTTCGTCGTTTTTTTCTGGTTTTTCCTCAAGAATCAAAATAAACATTGTTGTGGGCTTATCATGGAAGAGCTGTAGATCATTCACATAAAAGACAATCACCAAAGAGTACAAGGATTGCACGAATATCAACAGGTTACCTTTTATGATGTCCGAGACTTGAAGTACCTGCAACACTACAGTAATTTTGAAGGGTCCCAAAACAAAGAGCAACGATGTTTTTGGGTACCCCTGCGACCATTGTAAGAGGGTAGTCTGCCAAACATGTGGTGAAATCACTGGACCCACAGAAATAAGGGTCATAGTTCTCTCGAAACGAGCCTTTCCATTTTATTGCAAGGGATGTCTCAACCATGTTAAACAGATATTGGGCCTGATGGATCGCGTCAGCGAACTCGAGAAGTCTCTGAAAGACCTGCAAAGCAATCTACCAGTACCTGTAGAGGAGTCTGTGACTGCTGTTACCACCTCACTCGAAGACAGAATTACTCATCTGGAATCCCACAACAATGACGCCGCTAGTTCTCAGGTATAAACAACTCTTCATCTGTCACTTTAAGCATGGGTATTCTGGCAGAGCTACAAGAACACCAGAACAGGGCAAATAATATACTTCTCTTTAACATACCAGAATCTGAGGATAAGATAATAACATACACTCTCTTGCAAACGTTAACAGGCACCCAACCTACCACCTGTCAGGTATCTGACCTTACCGCTAAGCAAAGAGACCTTGAAAAAGCTGATTTGGACGGCCTGAGAAGGCGTCGTGAACAGGGCGATCAGAATTTAAAATTAAGATTCCTGAGGGGTATGCCACAAATCATTAAAAAAACCTCCCGAAGGGACAAGCACCACCAACTGCAGCAGCAAATGCTAAGTCAAGAGCCGAATAAAATGCTCACACCTTAACGTCTATTACCAAAATGTTCGTGGTCTCCGTACCAAGTTGGAAGGGCTTCGTTGTAGCATAGCAGTTAATAATTACCACATAGTAGCTTTTTCAGAGACTGGCTTGTACAATAACTATCACACAGGAGAGCTTGGTTTTGATGCATCCAATATATTCCGTTGTGATCGTTCGGCCGCAACCAGCACCGCCAAGCGTTTTGGAGTGGTTCTGATTGCTGTTCATCATTACCGATCTGTGGATGGCTATCTGCCTCCTACCGAACTTGGCAAAATACAGCACATGTCTGAGGTCTGTGCATTCCACAATCTGTTCCAGCTCAATGAGTTACCCAACTGAAATAATGTCATTCTCGACTTTGCCATTCCAAGATGTCCATCACTCAGCCTGATGCCTATGAATTCCTACTTCCACTTGATAGCAATCACCCGCCATTGAACTTTCAAATCAGTTTACAGCATAATCACAGCACTTCAAACCCCCAAGGAGGTGGTTTTACTACGACTTTAAATCTGCTTACTATTGGGTAGACATGTTTTTAATGGGTCTGTTAACAATATGATAGACCTTTTCTATGATGTATTGTATAAAACTTTTGAAATCATTGTACCAATCACAAAACTTGCCAGTAGAAAGTTTCCCATATGGTTCTCACAAGACCTAAAAGCACTAACCATACACAAAAAAAAACGCCCATAAAAAATACAAGCAATGCAGGCTGCTCACTTCCATTATGTTTTATCCATAGGAGCTGTTTTTGCAATTTTAGCTGGAATCGTTCAATGATTTCCTTTATTTACAGGATTAACCCTTAATTCTAAATTCTTAAAAACTAAATTTTTTATCAATTATCAAAGCTTCTGCAATTTACGTTCCCAGTGTAACAATCTCTCTCGAATAAGCTTGCAAAACCATATAAAAACACCGAAGCAGCCCTGCAACATAGCCCTAAATAATTCTGGTCCCACACAAACTCTTTACAAAATTGTAGTAAACCACCATCTAGTTTTAACTTGAATGAGAAATCAGCCACTATGGGACCCCAAGCTGCTGACCTTTTTGCTGAATACTTTGGCTCAGTCAGTGTACACTAACCAATATTTTGACCCTCCCACCAGCTATCTCTCAGTCCTCACAATTTAAATAATTTCACTATTCCAATCTCAGATATTTATACCGAATTAAAAAACGTAGACCCACATAAGGGACCTTGCCCTGATAAAGTCCATCCGCTATTCTTATGCTTTGTACTGTCTAGACCTCTGCATATTCAACAGCCCACTTCAATCGGGCATCTTGTCTGACTTCTGGAAGACCAGCTACGTAGTACCTATTCATAAATCGGGAGATTCAGCAAATGTGGCCAATTATCGTCCTATTTGTATTCCTAACGCAATCGTCTTACCTACATCGACATACTGACAAACGCTTTGGAGAGAGGTGAAGAAGTTCACTCAATATACACCGACTTCTCCAAAGCGTTTGACAGAGTCAATCATGCGGTGTTGATTAGGAAATTGGAGACACTGGGCATTTCTGGCTTCCTACTCCTCTGGATAGAGAGCTACCTCGCAGATAGGGTCCAGATGGTAATGTTAAACAACTTCACTTCTTTTCAAATCCCAGTCTCATCAGACGTGCCTCAAGGTACACACCTGGGACCTTTACTTTTTAACATTTCATCAACGACTTCTATTTGAAGATGTTCTTAAATTATTTTTAAAAATAGCCACCCAAAATGACTGCCTTGCATTCCAGGATGATGTTGACATGCTAACTCATTGGTGCCAGACTAATGGCATGGAACTAAATGTGTAAAAATGTAAAGTAATTAAATTCCATAAATCAAAAACCTTTAACAACTACATTTACCATATCAGTGGCTCTCCCTTGGACTGTGTGGAGCAGAACAAGGATTTGGGGGTCTTGTTAAATCCTCGGCTAGATTTTGCTGATCATATCGACTTTACAATCAATAAAGCGCTTCGAATGCTGGGGTTTATAAAACGCAGTACAAGGGACTTCAAGAATATTAGCTCCATCAAAACATTATATTTTTTCCTGCGACCGTACGCATCTTGAGTATATTGCATCAGTATGGAATCCAAACTACACCTGTCATATACACCGACTTGAAAGTGTACAGCGCAAATTCTTCAGATTCTTGAACTACAAATTCTTCAATAACCAGGAATTTCATTATGCAAACCTCTGCGCTGCTCCAAATCTGCCATCCCTTTCAGTGGCGTGCAGTGCCATTTAGGAGAGGGTAGGCAACATAATAGAAAATGATACAGAAGGGATAAGGTATATAGAATTTTTTTTTCAGGTGCCACACTTAAAAACGTCCATTTTGAGTCTCCAAAAAATGTAGGCATAAAGCCTTTTCAATTCGAGTTTCGCCAAAACTATGCAAAGAAAACGCGTTGTAAATGGTTAGTGGACTGGCCTTGTTTTTCTGACACATTTGACACATTATTTAAATCAATATACCCATGTTTACTCTACAATTTCCTTCTTCGCCAAAGAGTAAGCATTCTCAACAATACATTTTAATTTTATGACGACACCTGCAGAGCCACTAATAATTGTCATGGATTTTTTTTATTCAACTATCGAGGTTTTCTTTCTAACCAACAAAACTAACCCACAAAGAAAACAACAACCCCTTGTATAGGTACTAAACTAGCTAAACTTTCAAAACTATAACTAAAAACGCAGGGCGTCAAATCCCAAGAATAGGGCACATGGAAAAGGGAACCTGAGATTATTCTTATTTATGGCTGGCCAACGCCGGTGTTGTATTATCGGGTTTCAGTTTTTTGCAAAAAAATGCATGGCGTTATTAATACCCAGATATGGAAATATTAATAAATTTAGGGATTCCCCATGTACTGTAATTTTAACATTATTAAATAATAAAGCTTTCTTAACCAAACCCTGTAATGATGTAACCGGTAATCGCTTTCAAACCAATTACTAAAGCGCAAAAAAACAATAACAATATGATCCTTGATAAAAAAGAATGTCTATCAAATCAAAATATTAATTAAAGAGAGCACATTTTGGCAACAGCACTTATCGTTGCGTCGTCGCGTCGGTCGGCCCGGACCATCTTCGCATGCTTTGTCTCTTTTCTTTTTATGTAACGTTTCATTTGGCTTTCTTTTTTCAAGCACTGCTTTTTGCTTCCATAGTAAATCCAGTATTGACGGTATAAGTGCATGCCTTCGGTTTGTTATGGAATGCTTTTTAGCGGTTGCCGTCGGAGAATATTATTCGGTTTAATATAGGTAGCGTAATATGAGTGGTAGACTGTGATGTTTTTCTATAATATAATTAATATTTTAATTGGCGCTTAAGACAAGCTTTTTAAATTTGGATTATACTTATTAGTAAAATTATAATTTATATTATCGGGATTAAAATTAAATGGGAAAATATAAAAAAAATGTCAAAACATAGGGTAGGCAATGCATTTGGGCTTTCACTCTGTGCACGCCACTGATCCCTTTCCTGCAGAAGAAACAAAGAGACCTAAAAACTATTCACAAAATATAAACTCAACCATCAACTGCCCATACTTAACATCCCAAATTGGTTTACATGTCCCCTCTCGCAACACTCGCACAACTCAAACATTCCACCAGCAATTCCACAGAACCAATTATGGATATCAATCTTTTATTCCTGGTACTCTCAGATTGTGCAATCAGCTGAGTGAGCTTGATTTCTTTGGGCCATATGAACCATTTGCGAGAACTGTCACTGATGGCCTTTCTATATAAGTGTACCAGTTTTAGAAAGTGCCGTAATATGTAGAATTTGTTTGGGCTTATTTTCACTTTTATCTTACTTTGATTATACATATTGTTTTTACCTTGGAATTGATTGCCTTTGGCTCCACAAATGATTAAACTTGGTTTGAATTGGTATAGAGCCTCTTCGGCCCAGGCTCCAGGATGTAAACTGCACAAGCGCAAGTTTAGTGATCCTAATGAAATGTGTACCTATATATCGTCGATTCGATAAGCAAGTCTGCTATCGTTTACAAGAAAGGCAAAAAACTAAAAATGAAAATGATTAGCAAATATAATAAAACAGTAAAAATCTCTTGCAGATTGTCAGGCTTTGAACTGACTTTGACAAGATGACAATTGTCATCTTGTCAAAGCCAGTTCAAAGCCTGACAATGCAACCATTTTCATTTTTAGATTTTTGCCTTTCTTGTAAACGATAGCAGACTTGCTTATCGAATCGACGATATATAGGTACACATTTCATTAGGGTAACTAAACTTGCACTTGTGCAGTTTACATCCTGGCGCCTGGGCCGAAGAGGCTCTATACCAATTCAAACCAAGTTTAATCATTTGTGGAGCCAAAGGCAATCAATTCCAAGATAAAAATGAATCCTCCACAACAATATAGAACATATCTACATATTGTTTTTGCTGTGTCAACCTAGTCTTTAATTTTGAACTTGGTATATTTGTTAATTACCAAAATCTCTTATAATGGGCTTGGCCCGTCAATAAATAAATAAATAAATAAATTATTTTTATGGAAACTTAAGTAATCTTCAAAAAAGATTTTTCCTATATGTATATGGCAAAACAATTTTTTCTCCATTTCTGATTGGTGCGCGTTCACTTTTGGTGTATGATTCACAAGCACACCTATTTTTGTTAATAAGTTTGAGTTTCTACTGGGAATTATATGTCGATGTTTTTGTGCAAATTATGGATAATTTAGGCTTTTCCAAAAAATTATACATAGTTTCAATTTACTTCACGAACTTACACATAATATCGACTTGTTTCAAGAAAATATACATAATAACGTCTTTTTGCATGAAACTATGAATCATTTCCACATTTTTGTCGCAATTATAAATGATTATGACTTTAGTTTGACGCGGCTTTTTTGTATATTGTACTCGTTTAAATTTGGTTGGTCCAGATCGTTCGGTTTTCCAGTAATAAAATGATGATGTAAAAGTGCTGATGTGTCGTGTCAAAACTCGAAATCGCAAAGGTTAAATTCAACATGCTCACTATGTATAAAAAGCATCATCACTTATAAATTGCCTTTTTGTACAATTTTTGGCATGGATTCGCGTTAAACGATCGGATTTTCTATAAAAAGCTACATTTTTTTATACTTTCCCCTCAAAAGTCCCTTTTCCGGCATTTAGAGACTTTTTCTCTTAGAAATTCGTTAACGAACTGTCATCTCTGTTTTTCCGATTCTTGCGACTTTGCGGTGCTAGAACGTCCCAAAGTACAGGGTGTCCCATTTTCGATGATATTACGGGGTATCTCACTTACGAGTAAAGAGAGAGAGTTGCGGTTTTCGCAATACTGTGCTACTTTTTTGTGAAAAGAACGATGGTGTAAAGAAAATTTTCATAGCCCGCTTCGTTTCTGAGATACAGGGCGAAATTGAAAATAATGCATTTTGGGACCCCCCTCGTATCTCCGTTATCCTTTAACATATCGCAAAGCTAAAAAATTGCTCTTATACAGTTTTTGACGTAGAATCCAGTGGCGTGATCAGATTTTCGCTGTGAGCTGTCAATTTTTGGCTATAAATCAAAATTATGTTTTTTAAAATGGAACACCCTGTATATTTTACTTTCGTTTGATTGGAAATGTTATAAGCTTTATAAAAATATATAATACATTATATGTATTTTAAATAATAAACCTAAAATTCAAAATTTCACAAAATGTGTCTAAATACGACACTCTTGTATATTTTTTTAATATAACACCCTATATATTTTTCTTTCGTTTGAATGGAAATTTTATAAGCTTTATAAAAATATATAATACATGATATGTATTTTAAATAATAAGCCATAATTGCACAAAATGTGTCTCTATACGACACTCTTGATGAGTATAGTATAAGCATTGTCTTTTAAATAACGGTATAAGTATTAGCAGGCAGAGACTATTAAGAACAATGGAATGGTAATTTTTTATTGGCAAGACCTTTCAGTGGCAAAATTTATATTTTCTGTGTAATATTGTATTTTTTACGATGGCTCAAAATGAAAATTAGGTATCAATATTTTGAAAAATATGACATGTTAGTCTGCTTTATACAGAGCAATGAAAACTTCTGTGAAGCTTCTCAGCTATATTCCAATAAGTTTGTTTGAATATTCATTTACCTTTTGACTTATTTTTTTAAGTATCATTTTAATTTATAGATATTCCGGAAGAAGGCATCCTGATCTTGTAATGTTTTCCGAAATAATGAACAAAATTGGTAGAACAAGGAACGTTGCCTCCGCCCTTACCGCGATTTTCCTTATTATACGTTTTTGGTAGGGGCCGGATAAACGTTCCATGTTCTCTTTATTCCGGAAAACATTAAATGACCAGGTTGTCTTCTTTCAGAATATCCATAAATTAACATGATACTTAAATACAAAATAAACCCAAATAAGTCAAAAGGTAAATAAATATTCAAACAAACATATTGAATAATAGTTGAGAACTTCTCAACTTCTCAAATTGAGAAGTTTCACGGGAGTTTTCATTGCTCTGTATAAAGCAGACTAACATGTCATATTTTTCAAAATACTCATAATTTTCGTTTGCAACCATCGTAAAAAATACAATATTACACAGAAAATATACATTTTGCCACTGACAGGTCTTGCCAATAAAAAAATGATCATTCCATTGCTCTGATAATCTCTGCCTACTAATACTTATAACGTTGTTTAAAAGATAATGCTTATACTATACTCATCAAGAGTGGTGTATAGAGATACATTTTGTGAAATTATGAATTTTAGGCTTATTATTTAAAATACATATCATACATTATATATTTTTGAAAAGCTTATAAAGTTTCCATTCAAACGAAAGAAAAATATACAGGATGTTCCATTTAAAAAAACATAAGTTTGATTTATAGCTAAAAATTGACAGCTCACAGCAAAAATCTGACTACGCCACTGGGTTCTACATAAAAAAGTATATAAGAGCAAGTTTTTAGCTTTGCAATATGTTAAAGGATAACGGAGATACGAGGGGGGTCTCAAAATGCATTATTTTCAATTTCGCCCTGTATCTCGGAAACGAAGCGGGCTATGAAAATTTTGTTTATATCATCGTTCTTTTCACAAAAAAGTAGCACAGTATTGCGAAGACCGCAACTCTCTATCTTTACTCGTAAGTGAGATACCCCGTAATATCATCGAAAATGGGACACCCTGTACACACCCAGAAAAATACAGACCATTTTCCGATTCTCGCCAATTTCAATAGAAGACCGTGAAAACGAAAGTGTTTAGAAAATTTCAACGAATTATTAATTTTTGGACACATCGTGTATCAAAGCCAAATTTTCAAAAATCACGTAAGACGTAATGACTGGGAAACGAAAAATCGGATCGCCATAAACAAATGACCGTCGGCTGCCCCCAAATGTTATCTAAAATAAAAACGTGCCAAATTCCAAATTTCCACTCCCAGCCGTTTTCGAAAAAAATGCTAAATATCTAAAATAACCGAGCCTGGCAAGCCTGACGCGTGACTGCTCAGCCTATTCACTACTCAAGAAAAAGTGCGTTGAACAAGCCAAAAAGTTTTCACTTCAATAGTCTACTTAAGCCGACTTTACCCGAATGAGTGTTACATAACCGAGCCTGACGCGTGACGGCTGTTTTGTTCACTACGCAAGATTTTGAGCTGAACGCGCCAAAAGAAGTTTTCACTTCAATATTACTGATTATTAAACAGTCAGCCCTGCGTTTGTAATAAACATACATTTCAAAATAATGTGGTATTCAACGGCCAATATATAATATAAAAATTACTTACTAAAATCTATGAGTAATCTGCCATAGCCTTGTCTTTGGTAGGGAGGTAACGTAAGTATGCAGGATACGTTGTAGTTTAAAAACGAGTTCTTTTCCTGCAACAAAAATACACAAAATTGGTTATACGAAAAATTAATATTAGGTACGTTACATCAACCCGACGTTGTTATGTCTGCTCTGTAGATTGCAAACATGTATTCTCAAAAATAAAGGAAAGAAAAATGAATCTTCTTTTTGTTACAGGAATCCTGTGAAGAATGTTTCGGTCGTCTTGAGACATAATAACGAAGAAAATGTTTATAACACTAAAAACAAAACTCAATAAAATATTTTGAATCGCCCACGCCCACATACAAGCATAAATTATAAAATTTTCTTTTATTGTACATCTGTCGGCGTCGCCGTCGTCTGGTTTTATGCCAAGGTTACATTTACATTCAGCAACTAAAAATATGAAATCCAGAACGATGATAAAATTGATTCAGAAAGATTTTCCTATTTTTAAGAATATAAAAGAGGGTAACGTACAGTTGGTAACAAATTTCAGTTACAAGTCTTGCTAGTTCGCAAAACATCGACAAGAGAAAGATAGTTGGAAGGAATGTCCCGCGAAGCTATAAGCCTAGTCGAGCTGGGAAAGTTGATCTCGATTGTCGAGACTTTACAAATAATAAAACACGAGACTTTATCCAAGAAGTAGAATACTGAGTTCTGAAATAGTATATCAAGTGTATTGATCTTTTTTCGCTTTCCACCATAATAAAAATATGTTTTTCTCCGATTAACAGCAAATATTAATTTTGCAGACACATATCAATCAATTACTTTTCCTGCCTTGGCAGCAAAGTAAGTACTTTCCTGCCTAGGCAGCAAAATGATTAGTCTCCATGGGAATAAAACGTTTGACATAAGTTGTCAAACTATAATTATTATGGACATATACATTTCCATAGCAACCAACCGTTCCAACAATTGCGATTTCTATCAAATTTTGTTTTAATTTATCACTACAGGAAAAATAAAAAGATTGTGGGAATTGTAATAATTTGCAAATATACAATATACATATATCATTATTAACAATCGGAGAAAAACTTATATGTTCAACTCGGCAGCAAAGTAGATTGACTGCCTTAGCTGAATTCCTAGCCTCGCAACGCTCGGCTATGAACTATCAGCCGCGGCTACTTTGCTGCCGAGTAAAACAAATAACTATTTTCCCAGTATAGGATTTTTTGCATGTGTTTGTGTGTCTTTATGTTAATGAAGTTTCGAACAGTTTACGCTATTGACTGCGCCAATAGTTCTTAATTTGTTTTCTAGGAAAATTATGTTGGCTCAACAAAATACGACTTTTCAACAAGTCAACTGGCTAATAGTCTACTTGTTGAAAAGTCGTATTTTGTTTACATCTTTGATACCTACTAGTGGTATTAGTTGCAGTAAAATGTCGATGTAAAAAAAAATGAAAAACAGTAATAATTTGGACTTTGAGTGATGCTGGAGTTCACATCTTCATTTAAAAATTAGACAAACTGGGAAATATAAAAATGTTCGACTTTTCTGAGCCTATTCGTTAATGTGAAATGACCAATTCATTATATGTTTACCGCATAGTTACTTTTGCTAATTAACAAAGTGTAAAATAATCTCCCACTTGAAATTATCACAAAAGATTTGCAGCTAAATCCTACGTGGCAGCTCGTGATAGCGTACTTTGTGCTAGATTCTATTACAATATTTCGTGGTACTCCAATTACTAGCCTAGAAAAGTTAAAACTACTTTCTAAAGCTCAGATAATGTTTTTCTATAGCGTTTTGTCGTTTACCGGTGTGACCTTTTCTCAAATATTTTTTAATTGAGCGAAATTGGAACAGTGTTTTATAATAGTAGTGATAAGTGTGTATAAACATATTGTCTAACATTTGTGCAGATCGCAATCCCGGATAAACTTTTTACATCCAAATTAAAGTAATGTATTGTTTAGTTGTTTACCGGCTTCTCATGATCGCCCGCGTAATTGTGGCATAATAAGGCAAAAACAAATGAAACATGTACTTATTTTCTTATAATTTTATTGTTTTGTAATAATTTTTTAAGATGTAGTGTTTTGTGTTTTATTAATAGTGAAATAAATCCTAATAACTAAATTCGTGAGCCTTTTCGTGTAAGTTTTTTATTTCTGGTTTGATTAACTCTCCTCATTTTAATATGCCTATAAGGTGCTGTATTACTGTATCTAAAACCAATTATAACAGCACATTCAAACAGGACCGATGCGGACAACTTAATTCTAAATTTCCATTTCCCAAAAAATATTATTTAAAACAGAAATATATAGATGGGATCCCCAGATCCCCCTTCCCGGCATGGCGCCAAGTCGCCATGCCGGGAAGTTTTCATGTTTTGAGACCTCATAATCACTCTAGTTCTCTACTCAAGTGAATTGTGGGATCCAGCCCTAGTAATCGTTGTCTCAAGCCTACAAGTAAGGTATTTATCGGCACCCTGCCTGCCATTATCCTCAAACTATTTATGACGTATTGGTCTCATCCATGGGAAGCCTACAAAAAGGTATTTCTCACAATAGTCTTGTCTCTAACCACAAGTAATCATGTCTTTTATCAGGCCCCAAGTGTTCAGCAAACACTCACCTCCTTAGGATCTGTCAAGTCACAGCTCTCCTAGATTTTCACGACAAAAAACATCTAGCCTGTCCTAGCCCTGTTTAAGGTAACTAATTAGTATACGCAGTACCATTGCTGTACTAGCGTCTGCATTAGGCTTGTCCATGGGGTTCTCAATATTAATCGAGTCTCGTCTCGAATCTCAAACGTTTACATTCACATACGTTTACATTATCTCAACCTCTCAAACGCGGTACCATCGCTGTACTATCGTTCCCATTACGCTTGTCCATAGGATTCTCAATATTCTCAATTCTTTATCAGAGTATAACACTGGGTTGCTACACTCAGGCCTTATTCTCATATTAAAGATTAAACGGCACTTGTCTGCCAGTATTCTCAAATCTCAATACACCATTTGAGTCATACCTATGCGACCTGCATAGCGTGTTTTACAATCATTTATGCGTGTACCAAAAAACCGCATTTCACAAGGCATCCAAGTCATGCTATTATGCAATAACTGCATACCAGATTCAAACCACTACATTCAAGTCACTCATATTTGCAAGAAATCGACCAAGATCAAATCTGAAACATAAGAAAATTACAGAAAATGGAGTTGGAAGACAAAGGGGTACATTCTCAGCACCAGTCCGGCTTTCGGAGGGATAATCTACAGGTCAGG